>BQKZ01007539.1:0-23721 GCA_036244855.1 Temnopleurus reevesii | reverse complement strand
AAAAAGCGGTGTTAGATGGGCGGAGGTAAGCGTTTTACAAAAGAGATCAATTGTTCTACCCACTTTGTGAGCGGTGACGAGCGTTGCCGAAATTAAATCCCCAATTCCTTCCGCTAAAGGACCGCTAAAGCTCCGCTCGGCCGGTGTGACCACACCTTAAGAAAAGAACATTTAAAAGTGATGGGCTACGTTGTTTCCATGGTTTAGATAGATTTTCGCACTTTATGTTACAAACAAATGCGAGAAAATATCTTTTATTCAATTTTCCACATGTTTGTGAAAACGTTCCATAAAACGTGTTGCTAACCTCCTGATTAAAGTTGGTCGGACAAGGCAGGTTATTTCCAAATGCGGTTAACTGTCAAATCTTTTAGGGGTTTGACAAGGGTGGAGATAATATGGAATGTATCACCATAGGCCTGTAACATAAAAGATGCAATTGAAGTTACGATGAATATCAATCGTAAGTCTAAGGTAAAATGTATACTTTAGAGATACAATCAATTTTTAATCTAACGTATCTCCTTTGTGCTACAGGCCCTAGAAAATGCAGGTTATTTCCAAATGCGGTTATCTGTCAAATCTTTTAGGGGTTTGACAAGAGTGGATATATTTACAATTCATCACCATGGGTGTGTAACAAAAAGATGAATATTAATCGTAAGTCTATGGCATAATGTGTATTTTAGATAAAATGCGATTAATTTTTAATTGATCGTATATGTTGCAGACCCCGTATCATGCACATTGACAAATAGGTCGAAAAAAAATCAAAATTACTGGGCACGGGCATTTTGATAATGGCTTTAAAGACATATTTATATGACCTCTGAATAGAGAAAATCCAGTTGTTTATTTAGTTTAGTAACATTGGTTAATTTTATATTTGGCATGCTTTAAAAACCAGAAATAAGAGATCAGATATATTTCAAGAAGTGTGTAACGTTACTTCAACTGTGTTATTAGATCTAAAGATTTTGTATGTTTATATTTAAAAAAAAAAACAATGAGAGAAAACATCCTCTCTCATTTCGTTTTCCACCGTCATGATAATCGGCCCCTTCAAGATATTCTTCGAAGATAAATCAGTGAGGAAATGATAGTTAATTGGTCAAAATCAAAGGAAAGTCTATATGTTATCAACGACAGTGAATCAATGAGATCCATATCACGAACCGTTATAACACATGCACGATTTCATATCAAATTCTTCTATAACATTAGTGAATGGTCTCCTAACAATATTTTGGCATAACTTCATTTCGTTACAAATATTCCCCCGATGGAGGCATAACTCAACACATTTATTAACCAATATCCCGAGCTTTTTTTTTTAATTCTTCGAAGGATTTTCCAACAAACTAACCGTGAAAATTAAACAATATTCGAAATAATGATGTTGAAGGTTAAAGAACGAACAAATGCGAGAACAGATATTGTTGTATTTTCTTTTTCACCATCATGATAATCGGCCCATTCAAGGTAAATGTTTAGGATAAATTTCGGATACAGATTAATGTGGAAACGAGAGTGAACTGGATAAAATTAAAGAAAATATCTAATCGTTATTACCAACACTGAATCAATGAAATTACCACAGTCGCGAACTGTTACCACACACCCCTATTTTATCTTAAACCCTGCTAGAGCATTAGCGCAGAGTATTTAAACATTATTTTGGCATAACTTCATTTCGGTACAAATATTCCCCCGATGGAGGCATAACTCAACACATTTATTAACCAATATCCCGGGCTTTTTTTTAATTCTTCGAAGGGTACGTTTCCCGTCAAACTAACCGTGAAAATTAAACAACATTCAAAATAATGATGTTGAAGGATAAAACCATCATTCGGAAACACGCACAGTACCATGATTACGGTTTGGTTTTCTTCTCGTTCACTAAAAGATTTCTTAGCTATTTTCAGCAGCATTTCAGGTCACCGCTGAGGGGAACGGGAAAACCGCCGAAATGTTAAGCCTGCGTCACACCTTTGTCTTTTTAGCCTGCGTCGGCCTAGCGGGTTTTTTAAAGTTAAAAACGCTCCCTTGACGGATAGCATACGCAGATCAGACGGTGGATCGACGTTCGGCTTGCGCTCAACGAGCACACGACGAGCGCCAGTCCACCGCATGACCTGCGTCTTTGTGCGTCAAGGGAGCGTTTTTAATTTCCAATAACGCTAGGCCGACGCAGGCTAAACACGCAAAGGTGGGGCGCATGCTTTAAGGAACGGGAAAACCGCCGAAATGAAACCGCGACATAACCGCATCAATTAGCGCGCGGACGGATTATTAATTAGGTCGCCATGGCAACGTTAGTTCTCTAGTTCACGTGCAAGGGTAAATGCCGACTCACACCTTTACGTCTTTATCCTGCGTCGGCCCGGGGTTTATTATTTTTTTAAAGATAAAAACGCTCCCCGGACGCAGGTCATACGGAGAACTGACGGTAGGCGTACGCTCCTTGAGTGCAAGCCAAACGTCAGTCTACCTTCTAATCCGCGTGCGCTGTGCGTCCAGGGAGCGTTTTTTTTCTAAAAACGTTGGGCTGATGCAGGTTAAAAACGCAAAGGTGTGAGTCGGCCTTTACGCAACGTCCCTCGCCCTGAGGGGTGGGGGTGTAACGTTGTAACATGACATATTGGCACCCAGGCCGCCCTAGTTTGAAACCTGATGAACTTCTATCTTCCAACCCCCAACGTGTTTCTAGGTAGATAAGCGTCAATTTTGATTAATTGTTCCCTCGCTTGGCCGTGTTCCTATCACTTAAAACGACCTGACTACGGTTTTTGAAGAACTTTTAAAGAAAGGGTAATCTTTTCAGGACACTCTAACGAGTAAACCCAATCATGATCAGGGTGTATAAGCTTAAAAGTATGGTGTGACTAGTCTTCATTTAAAAAATCTTAACTGCCAGATCCTAAATGCCATCAAAATGATTACAATAAACAAGGATGTGAAAATATCAAATTTCAATGTTTGTGCTCCAAAAAGGCTAACATTCAAAATATGACATGCAACGGCAAACTATGCCAGATATAAAGGGTCCGTGGTACGCCTTATTTAATGTTCATAAACATGTATATTAATTCCTTTTAGCATTCTTTGTTGTTTTCATCAATTTGAATGTTATAACATCGAGCTTAATAACAAACTCAAAATGTGTGACAATGTCCGAGACACCAAGCTTAGCACATATTTGTTTATGATAGTTAGCACCATGGATAATGTAATGTAAGACATAGGGGTGTTGCTCAAAAGTTGCAATTGATCGCAAGTTGCAGTTGATCGGAATGCGCCATTCAAAATCATTGTTTCATGCGCGTCTTGTTAAATGCGCATAAAGTTGGTAAAGTTGCAGTTGATCTGCGGTTGATTTTGAGCAACACCCCACAAAGTGGTGAGTTATATTAATATAGTAATTCAATTTTTGTTAATAGTTAATGTATCCAGGTTCTAGAAAATCAGAATTACATCAAAATCATTCTAAGTCATTGCTGGTGTTGTTCTAAGACTTTTCTCGTGTTGCCCGATGTGAACTTCTACTCGGTGTTAGACACTGGTTTTGTGTTATGTTGTATGTTAATAATATGTATACAATTTGAATCTGCTTTGTAAACCCGCCTTTTAGATTCCATTATCGATATTCATAGTTGGTAATGGCAGAAAATTTGTAAGTAAACCAAACTTGAATAAGCGGTTCTAACCGGTTATAAGCCACTTCGTCATAGTTCATGCACTTTTCCTCAATCCTAGTACACCAGGACAGAACATACCATTATTGTGATTCCATCATATTGATGGTCCACGAGCGGCAGACAAATATTTTTGAGGGAGTTGAGAGCCTCGACACATTTCAATATTCTTTGTCGGGTGATTTTTAAGGCAAATTGTATATTTACACCTCAATTTTATAGAACCCATATTTAGTTTTTTTGGGGGGTGAGCAGAGTGGGGGACCATAAAATTGAATAATGGAGCACTTAGTAATGTACATGGAGACGATGTCTTTCTCCCCATAAAATTTGCTTAAAATGTCTTCATTTTCCCTTGACAATCGTGCTTCTAAAATGATTTGTTCAGTTTCTTTTCTGTCGATGTGTTTCCCCCTGAACCCCCAATGTACGGTCCTGATATATACCCGTATCTATTGTTTTCGATACTCCCTTATGACGACCCCTCCCCATGAAAAGCCAAAAATAAGTATAAATCATGAACTTAATTGGACACCCCTCGCAGAGCAAATTCGCGCTCCAATAAGTTAATATTAAGCAAACAAGCAAAGAGAAAAAAAAAGAAATTAGAAGAAAAACATGCACACATTCTGCCCAGCCTGAAGGGTTTAGGGGCACTGTCCTAATTGCCCCCATCCCGCCCCTCCCCAACCATCCACAGGACAATAAGATATGACAGCATTGCACGCACATATGTTATTCAGATGATGTTGAAATTGAAAGCAGACGATTGGAGATCCTTATCGAGGCCCGCGCTTTTCCTCTTCAAGAGGAGATGTGGACCCGCCAGCTTTCCCGTGACTCAACCCTGCCCGTCCGTCCATGGTTAGGCATGATTGAACGTGGCATTCAGAAGCTTAAAAGAAGAGTCTACCCCAAATAATAATTTTTAACAAAAGCAGAAAAAATTTGGTGAGCAAAACAAAAAATGTTTGAAGAGAATTGGACAAGTAATGAAAAAAGTTATGGATCTTTAAAGATCTGAAAAAAAATGGGCGAATCAGTGGAAATTTCCAGAGATATTGCCAATTTGATGCATGGGTGCACTTCTAACCGGAACTTTCTTTATATCTATGGTGCAAAATTCTACATTTCTACAGAAAGATACTAAGTTTATATGAATGTAAACATGCAAATAAGGGATCTACATATCTATCAGGAAGATATCCTATAGTTACAGTTTTCATGGTTTTGAGGAAATCATATTTTTTTGGAATTGAAAGTAGACGATTGGAGATGAATATCGAGGCCCGCGCTTTTCCTCTCCAAGAGGAGATGTGGACCCGCCAGGTTTCCCGTGACTAAACCCTGTCCGTCCGTCCATGGTTAGGCATGATTGAACGTGGCATTCAGAAGCTTAAAGGCCCCGGGCACACCAAACATGGCACGGCATTACGGCACGGTTTTTACGCTATGTCTCCTCTGTGATTGGCTAATTGTTAAACATCCCTTGCGCGGAGGAGCGCGCTGGCCAATAGCAACCAAGATATCGGGTAAAAAACCGTGCCGTGATGCCGTGCCGTGTTTGGTGTGTCCGAGCCTTAAATGTATAGATCAGTTTTGGGAGACATTGATGCTTCGGCTCATTGAGTTTGTTTGAATAAAATCGACAGAGAAATCTCGTAATTATCGCAAAACAAAAATGACTTCTGTCGCGCTCCCCACCACAACATCGCTTCATGTGCAAAGTGGGGGCAAACTCTTATGCCGCGCGCAATATCACCGGAACACACCGTCTACCCCATCCCGGTCGACCGGCTGTCGATTCATTCAGCATTCCGTAGAAATAACGGCTGATTGTCAGTTCAAACTAAAATACGTCGGAATACGTTAAATTCAGGCATGTAAAGCAATTTGTGAATACATCAGCTCGTTTCGCATCAATTTCTACATCCCGGCCAGCTTGAGACGAAGATTGTGCTCAATTTGTTAATGGTTTTACATACTTTTGACCATCTGTCTGATTATCTGTATTGTAGCCTCAAAACCAATCTGTCTTTTATAATTACATGTAACTTCAAGCAAGAGTAAAAAAAAAAAACGTTAAAAAGTAGAAAGGGAAGTTCCATTTTCTTGATGCTAGTATTTGTTCTTTAAAGCTTCTTTATAACTTGTTTAGTTTGCCATTTATTATAGCTAAAGTGCTCAACACATTAACTCTTAAGGCTAATAACAAATTTAAAGGGGAATTACACCCAGACAATAATGTAATGTCAGTAAATGAAGAAAAATCAGATGAACAAACTGTGAAAATTTGAGCAAAATNTAGTAATTCAATTTTTGTTAATAGTTAATGTATCCAGGTTCTAGAAAATCAGAATTACATCAAAATCATTCTAAGTCATTGCTGGTGTTGTTCTAAGACTTTTCTCGTGTTGCCCGATGTGAACTTCTACTCGGTGTTAGACACTGGTTTTGTGTTTTGTTGTATGTTAATAATATGTATACAATTTGAATCTGCTTTGTAAACCCGCCTTTTAGATTCCATTATCGATATTCATAGTTGGTAATGGCAGAAAATTTGTAAGTAAACCAAACTTGAATAAGCGGTTCTAACCGGTTATAAGCCACTTCGTCATATTTCATGCACTTTTCCTCAATTCTAGTACAGTACACCAGGACAGAACATACCATTATTGTGATTCCATCATATTGATGGTCCACGAGCGGCAGACAAATATTTTTGAGGGAGTTGAGAGCCTCGACACATTTCAATATTCTTTGTCGGGTGATTTTTAAGGCAAATTGTATATTTACACCTCAATTTTATAGAACCCATATTTAGTTTTTTTGGGGGGTGAGCAGAGTGGGGGACCATAAAATTGAATAATCGAGCACTTAGTAATGTACATGGAGACGATGTCTTTCTCCCCATAAAATTTGCTTAAAATGTCTTCATTTTCCCTTGACAATCGTGCTTCTAAAATGATTTGTTCAGTTTCTTTTCTGTCGATGTGTTTCCCCCTGAACCCCCAATGTACGGTCCTGATATATACCCGTATCTATTGTTTTCGATACTCCCTTATGACGACCCCTCCCCATGAAAAGCCAAAAATAAGTATAAATCATGAACTTAATTGGACACCCCTCGCAGAGCAAATTCGCGCTCCAATAAGTTAATATTAAGCAAACAAGCAAAGAGAAAAAAAAAGAAATTAGAAGAAAAACATGCACACATTCTGCCCAGCCTGAAGGGTTTAGGGGCACTGTCCTAATTGCCCCCATCCCGCCCCTCCCCAACCATCCACAGGACAATAAGATATGACAGCATTGCACGCACATATGTTATTCAGATGATGTTGAAATTGAAAGCAGACGATTGGAGATCATTATCGAGGCCCGCGCTTTTCCTCTTCAAGAGGAGATGTGGACCCGCCAGCTTTCCCGTGACTCAACCCTCTCCGTCCGTCCATGGTTAGGCATGATTGAACGTGGCATTTTGCAGTTGACGAGAAGAGAATGGAAATTTTACTTATATTCTGACAGATTTTAATTCTCCTTAACATATTTGAAATTCAAGTTCAATCAATACTGTATTCAACTTTATTCACGTTTAAGCCAATTCGAACTAACAGCTGTCAAAATCATAAAGAGAGTACACTGGTTAAAATCCTACTTGCAGACATTAACCTTGCTAGGTTGGACAAACATTATAGCTTGACCAACCTAGCAATAACCACCTATGTTATCCACATTCACTTCTATTGAAATAAGGCTATCGTATATAAGGTGAAAGATAGATTTGTCATTGTCCCTCTGACAAAGAAGCGTGCATAAAATTTGAATACATTTGGAAAGTGGTCTATTTTCATTAAACATTTTCATAATCTTTTCATTATATTTTTTTATCTTTTCATATCTTGTAATAATACAATCTTGTAATAAAGTCATAGGCATGTTTACACATCTCAACGTGTGTCATAAATCTTTCCATAATCGTGATATACTTACCCTTTAAACATATCTACAAATCAGTCCGATTTTGAGTAAATTTAATATTTTAGATGTTTAATGTCGCATGTACCAACAAAAATATGCCTTAATTGGTGGAATTTCTACCAATCAAATTGCTATTTGACTAACTTTAAACTAATCTGACATCATTGTCAAGAATAAATGGCGATAAAAATAAAGATGTAGTTGTATAAAGTAAAGTGTATTCAACGATTGTATATCACCAAACGTAGAATATACCCGTATGGAACGATCTTGTTTCCTCTATTGTATTTGTAAAGAACGTGCGTTCACCTGAATCCCCGTTGTAATGGAGGGAACCGCATGGAGGAATACTCACTATAAGCCTTGTATTTTGCCTCAGCAAGTTGTATAATAGGGTTTCTTAATTAATTCTTCTCAAGTAAATTTGAATTACTCAAATTTAACAAAGTGTACAATGGTTAGGTTATAGCTGTTACAAAGTTTGAGTTCATAATCCCCAATCCTGAGACTTATTATATAAAAAAAATCATGTGTAATTAGGGTCCAAATCAAAGTGAAAATCAAAGTCCTGTACTAAAGCTCTCTACCTATCAATGATTAGTGAAGAAAGAATTCAGCAAATGGCTGACCATTGTGAAATGTTAAAAGTTTGGAGAAAAAAAAAACAAATCTTTTTAGCAAAGAATCAACTATTGACAACTTACATCAATGGATATTAGAGGATATTGGTCATGCACAACAGATCGGTAGCCCTTTTCATACACACACATTTATGGTATGAATGTTTCCAGTTCTAGACCCACTTTCGTGGAATCTAGCTAGCAGATAATGGGTTCACCTGCCAATTTATGAACCATTTAATGTTCTTGATCAAAACTTTTAAGGTTCTCCGACACTTGAACCTTTTTGAAATAATTTTTTTTTCTCAACGGTTCCAAACTTTTTTTTTTATCCACAGTGCAAGATAAGCCCTTTCCCCAAGAGAATGCCTCATGCACAAGACCTTCAGAACATAGATAGCATTGTTGATAGCCTATAAATGACATCACAGAGTATGCACTATGAGCAGAAGGAAAACAGTCCTGGGACAAAATAAACAGCCTTCATTCAAGCATTAACAAAAGCTAGATGGACAAAAAAATGACTGATTGATTGATTTTCATTCCCGATATAACAAGAATAAATAGAATTACAATGGCATATGTATACAACAAGAAATATAACATAAGAAGAGAAATCAATGATATTAAAATCGGATGGATTACCCATTTCAGAGCCATTATCCAGATGGCTCTGTTCTTCCATGGGGTCCATTTGAACAATCATCACAATTTACATGAAAACATCTAAAACGATACATTTATATGTAAAACGAAACGCACAATATGCGAGAAATAAATAAATTGTCCCCTTCTTATTATGTGAAAACTGTTGAACAAAAGTCGCATCTGGGACTTTATTTTGTGATCATGAAGCTAAATGCTTTAATGACGTTGTTCACTTTTTCCCAGTCATTTGTGCCCTCTGCTCAAAGTGATGATCATTCGCGGTCTTAGAGAGGGATTAGCGCGGAAGAGAAAATATGGAAATGTTCTGAAGTTGCAAGGAGAAAGATCATTGCTTTCTGTATTTTCATCATGTTTATCGCGAGCTCACACTATTTTAGATGACATGATTAGAATCTAACCTTCCTAATGATGATGGACATTACATTAATTCACGTGCAACAAAGTTTGTGAAGAATCTCTTTGAAGTAATTGTATCACGGAACAATAGCCCTAAACGTAATCTTTTCTTTTTCATTAAATACTGGATCATTGCAATGCAATTATTACGGAAGTCTGCTCCAAAATCAGTGACAGTAGAAACATGACAATTGAACGTTTCAAATTCGTCCATTTTAATGTCATGGAAATAAACAGTAATTTCAGCCTCCTTTTGAAAATGTTCTTGTCAAATCATCGTACGTTTTCGAAAAGTTTCGAAAGTTCGTTTCCACACGATCTGCAATTGGGAGTATCACTAGTTAACGGTATGCACGAAACCTAGAATATCAAAATATTGCTATAACTGTATAACGTACGTACAAACAAAGCAAATAGCATATAAGTTACACATCAAATATAAAGAAAACCAAAGGAAAAGTTATAGTCATTATAATGTTGGTTATATTCATGAATTTGGGAAACTTCACGGTGAGATGAATTTGTACAACATGATCATCAGATAAATCATGAACGCTATCATATTCCGTTTTGAATAGATCAAATAGCATTATGATCAATAAGCTGTTGTCCGAATTATATATATCAGCTCACATCACAAAATTATATAAGATGAAATGATATAAGATAACCTATTAAATATTCGATGATAATCATCCATAATTTAAAAAAAAATCATAAACAAAACGCACAATTTCTCCGTTGATAAGTCGTAGAATAAACATATCACTTTCGTCATTGCAATTGATACGGACAAGTTCAAACGTCACACCGTCCTGCTCGCTAGACGATGGCAAAACCTGAAAACAGGTCACAGGTAAAAACTTTCTTCTAGAACGAGTTGAGACCTTTTTATTGGGAAAATAATTTTCCTTTGAAAAGATTGTCATGACAAGAAAACACTTCTCTC
Organism: Temnopleurus reevesii; assembly: GCA_036244855.1. Classification (NCBI taxonomy): domain Eukaryota; kingdom Metazoa; phylum Echinodermata; class Echinoidea; order Temnopleuroida; family Temnopleuridae; genus Temnopleurus; species Temnopleurus reevesii. The sequence continues at coordinate 13,411 of BQKZ01007539.1, read as the reverse complement.
ACGTTATATGTTGTTATTATTATTATTATCATTATTATTATTATTATTATCATTATTATTATTATTATTATTATAATTATAGTTATTATTATCATTATTACTATTATTGCTATTATCATTATAATCATCACTATCATTATTATCATTATTAGCAATATTATTTCTAATATTATTATCACCATCATCATCATTACCACCACCATCGTCATCATCATCATCATAATTATTGCTACACGTACACTGAATTACAAGATCATATTAGATAACCTTAAAAGTTGGTGGTAATCATTTCGTAATAAGAGATGCCCACTTTCTCTGTTGATTAGTTGCAGAATAAACATATCACTTTCGTCATTGCAAGTGATAAGGACAAGGGCAAGTTCAAACGTCACACCGTCCTGCATGCTAGACGATGGCAAAACCTGATAACAGGTGAACGCGCAACTTCCCAAAGCTAGATGAAACAATCAATGGACCAATATCTTTTTAAGAGAATGTCATAAAAAGAAAATATTTTCTTCGTTATATAGGATCATCATCGTCATCATCATCATCATCATCCTCATCATCCTCATCCTCATCATCATCNTGTTCACTTTTTCCCAGTCATTTGTGCCCTCTGCTCAAAGTGATGATCATTCGCGGTCTTAGAGAGGGATTAGCGCGGAAGAGAAAATATGGAAATGTTCTGAAGTTGCAAGGAGAAAGATCATTGCTTTCTGTATTTTCATCATGTTTATCGCGAGCTCACACTATTTTAGATGACATGATTAGAATCTAACCTTCCTAATGATGATGGACATTACATTAATTCACGTGCAACAAAGTTTGTGAAGAATCTCTTTGAAGTAATTGTATCACGGAACAATAGCCCTAAACGTAATCTTTTCTTTTTCATTAAATACTGGATCATTGCAATGCAATTATTACGGAAGTCTGCTCCAAAATCAGTGACAGTAGAAACATGACAATTGAACGTTTCAAATTCGTCCATTTTAATGTCATGGAAATAAACAGTAATTTCAGCCTCCTTTTGAAAATGTTCTTGTCAAATCATCGTACGTTTTCGAAAAGTTTCGAAAGTTCGTTTCCACACGATCTGCAATTGGGAGTATCACTAGTTAACGGTATGCACGAAACCTAGAATATCAAAATATTGCTATAACTGTATAACGTACGTACAAACAAAGCAAATAGCATATAAGTTACACATCAAATATAAAGAAAACCAAAGGAAAAGTTATAGTCATTATAATGTTGGTTATATTCATGAATTTGGGAAACTTCACGGTGAGATGAATTTGTACAACATGATCATCAGATAAATCATGAACGCTATCATATTCCGTTTTGAATAGATCAAATAGCATTATGATCAATAAGCTGTTGTCCGAATTATATATATCAGCTCACATCACAAAATTATATAAGATGAAATGATATAAGATAACCTATTAAATATTCGATTATAATCACCTGTAATTAAAACAAGGAATGATAAAAAACGCCCACTTTCTCTGCCGATTAGACGTAGAATAAACACATCACTTTCGTCATTGCAATTGATCAGGACAACTTCAAACGTCACACCGTCCTGCTCGCTAGACGATGGAAAAACCTGATAACAGGTCACAGGTAAACACTTTTTCCTAGAGCGAGCTAAAACCTTTTTATTTGGGAAAATAATTTTACTTTGAAAATATTGTCATAAAAAGGAATCATCTCTTTGATATAAATTTTGTAAAGTCAGCGTACGTTGAGCAGCTTAATCATTGAACACAGTCTCCAGTTCTGAGAATCACATTTCTCATACGTTTTCATCATTTGTTACGAATTATAGATTAAACACGTTTATTTGAATATAAATAAATCAGAAACAAAATACATAGTATAAAAGTTACAAGTCAAATATGAAAAAACTATAAAAAGATTCTAGTCATAATCATGTTGCTTATACACATGTATGAAAACAAAATCAAATATAACTAAAATCAAATACAACGTGCACGATGATCGAGGAAGAATTTAAGATGCTGTTATAAATCACAATCCCTTTCGATTCGATTTTTAATCGATCAAAATATCATTGAATATTTATTTTTAAATAATGTCGATACAATCTATCAGCTAGTGTTCTACTTCCATAGTTCTACTTAAGATTATATCAGATAATTTGATGGTACTCATTCTGTAATTTCAAATGACGCCCACTTTCCCTGTTGATTAGACGGAGAATAAACACATCACTTTCGTCATTGCAATTGATAAGGGCAAGTTCAAACGTCACACCGTCCTGCCCGCTAGACGATGGCAAAACCTGATAACAGGTCACAGGTAGACGCGTTTTCCCAAAGCTAGCCGAACCTTTTTATCAATAGACCAATATTCTTTTGACAGAATGTCATAACAAGAAAATATTTTCTTCGTTATATATGATCGTCATCATCATCATCATCATCATCATCATCATCATCATCATCATCATTATCATCATCACATATCATCATCATCGTCGTTGTCACCATCGTCATCACCATCGTCATCATTATCATTATCATCATCATCATCGTCGTCGTCATCATCATCATCATCATCATCATCATCATCATCATCATCCTCATCATCTTCGTCATCCTCATCATCATCTTAATTACTACACGTACAATGAATGCTTTGGCCGGTTATTAAATTTAATGCATAATAATAAAATAAAACAATGAATATAATTGATGGCTGATTTGGTTTCAAGAAGTTGTTCTCCTATAGCGGGCCCTGTAATAGTAAAGTTATAATTGTTATTTACCCAGTTTTCTGGATACATGCACGCACATAAGGTACGCACATTTTTCACCTCCAGGGGAGTATTACAGCAAGGCGCTTCTTGGCGCACATTGAGCTGAATCGACCATAATGGTCTCTTTCAATAGAGTCCCCAATCATACCTGCGACACAATTTGGACGAATTTCTTGCTGAAGTAAATCAACGTTACGGATCAGATTCGAATCGCAACTTTCTGGTTGAAAGGCGAGAGATGATCAGAACCACTACACCGCGAATGGTTGATATTCTATAAGTGGACATGACGATCACAATGATGACTTGAATGGCCTCATGTAAAAGCATATGCAGATAATCACAACAAACTGTAATAAATTCATTTTTTTTTATTCACGAATATCTATTCATAGTAGCCTGATCAGCGAAACATAGAATCATAAATTACAATGTACACAAATAAAATTACAATTTAATAGTAAACTTGATAGAAAGGTAAGGCTAAGTTAAAATCATAAATACTTAAGATACAAATGCTATTTATTATGAAAACATAAATAATGAACAATTAACAAGCTAAGATAAAATCATAAATACTTAAATACAGATGCTATTTACAATGAAGTAATAAAAAAATGAACTTAAAATTTGCTGGTCTACCTCAGGGTAAATTTCAATTTAGGCATGATGCTGATGATGTGCATATTTATGAAATTATCGAGAGCAAAGGGGATTCATTGCACTTCATATCTGGATATATTTAGGTCAGGAAAGAAAATGTGAAAGAATTAGGCTAAATAGTTTCGCTCTCGATTTTTTTTTATTGGAGGCATCTTTCTCCCCACTCCTTTTGAAAGCATGCGAAAGCAAATGGGTCAATGGCCCACCATAAAGCCTGATGTACATTTTGGAAAGCGTGTTGGTATAGCGGTTCGGAATCTCACTTTTCAACCAGAGATTCGCGGTTCGAATCCCACCCATTGCGTTAATTTCCTTCAGCAAAATATTCATCGACATTGTGCTGCACTTGACCCAGGTGTGATTGGTCACCCGGTTGGAAGTGACAATCATTTACGAGAATCCTTGTGTCAGTTCAGATTATAGGCTTTTCATAAATTTCAAACAAATTACAATTATAATTGTATCATTTGGTGTTTAATAGCCATTTCAAAAATGCAAAATATCTTTGAGACATACGGTAGTTGCTCAGTGAATTTGACATTGATGCATAAGACAATATTTTTTGTTTTCTCCAACTTCCTCCCATTACAATTCGTCATTCCCGAAGAGGAATTATTGAACGTCTAACTTATTTCCTCTCTTTCCTCCAGCTTATCCGTCAAAAGATTTCAAAAATCCACCAAGCAAACATTGCTGATTGATATCTAAATAAGAATCAAATTTCTAGATTTTCGAAGCGAGACACTGCTATGCGGCTTAATGCCACGGAACTCTCGATTATCTCCTAGGTCATGATGCGATAATTAAGCAAATTAAAGATTTGTGAAGAAGATAAGAAGGAAATTCCGATTTGTTTTGAGGAAGTTGTTGGCAGATATGTAAATAGAGAGGCGTCTATACGTTTTAAAGGCCGATTCACACCTTTGCGCTTTTAGCCTGTGTTGACCCTTGCAGCGTTTTTGAAAATTAAAAACGCTCTGTGAGAGCACAGTATATACACCGATCCGACGGTAAAATGGCGATCGGCTTTTGCCCAAAGAGCGCAAGGCGAGCGTTAGTCCACCATATGACCTGCGTCTTTTAGCTTCAAAAGAGAGTTTTCAGTTGTCAAAAAACGCTGCTAGACTTTCGCAGACTAAAACCGCAAAGGTGTGAGTCGGCCTCAAAGGAGTCGTGGGCTCAGCGAGAGGGCGTAATAAGCTCAATGAAAGTAAGCGTCGACTGCAAGTTGCGAGGAGTTTCAATTGCTGAAAAAAAGTTTAATATTTCCTTCGCTATCACCCCATCTAAGACAGTCCTTTTATAGATCTATCATTGAGTAATTTACGCTTGTATCACGAACTTAATATTTCATGGAATAGCATTCAAAATTCGTTTATTTGTTGACTCGTCCGACTCTCTTCCATTTCTGTTCTCCTCTTCAAGTCTTTCTGCTCCTGTATTATGATTGTCGGGTAGACTCTTCTCTTACCTTAAGCCCCGGTCACATAGAGCCCCGGAAGCAAAACGATTCACCCCGACTCTTTGTTAATTCATAGTTAACTGCCTCAGAACAACGAGTCGGGGTGAATCGTGTTGCTTCCGGGGACCTATGTGACCGGGGCTTTAGATCTAGTTATCAAATAGGCGGGTTTACTTATATATTCAACTGTATGTGCTTTTCTTGCCACTGATCGTAGTCACGTGGTATTCCTTAAACCGTTTGATAACAATAAGACTACAATAGTTGGAATCCAGTTTGCATACATTACTTGTTGCTGTGTCGAGCAAACCTCGGGCAAGCTTTAGGGTTGTCAATAACAACCTTTGTGTTAAAGGTATGCATAAAATTTGCATCTATTAGTAAACCCGCCTATTGGTTGAGGGTGTACAATGTTCTCAATACGCCCCGATTCAAAGCAGGTCACTTGTGTACTCCCGTCAAAACTTATTAATTTTGAGTCGGTTCTGAACTATCTAGCCCTCAGTGGAAGGAATTCATTTATATTTAGATCATGAAGCTATTGTGAATGTTTGAATGAAGTTGTTTGCTTTGTTTGTCCGTCCTAATTATTGTAATCAGTGCACCATGACGTTACCAAATTGGTAACTTATCTAACCATTTTCACTGATTTTCCTATTTTTTCCAATCATTTAAAAATCGTTCCCTTTTTTATCACCTGTCAAACTTTCTTCAAAATTGTTTTTGTTCTCCTCACCGAATTTTTCTGCTCCAGTATTATCATTGTTTGGTAGACGTTAAAGCTCGCCATCGAATAATGTGGGCCCATGTGTACTGAGGGGTGTATGTTCTCATCAATACGCCCAGATTCAAAGCAGGTCACTCGTGTACCCCGTGTCAAAACTTATTAATTTTGAGTCGGTTCTGAGCTATCTAGCCCTCCATGGAAGTAATGCATTTATATTTAGCTGAATGTACTAGATCATGAAGCTACTGTGAATGCTTGAATGAATTTGCTTACTATGTCTGTCCGTTCTGCTAATAGTAATTAATGTATCATGACGTCATCAAATTAGCAACTTATCTGAAAATTTTCACTGATTTGCAATTTTTTCAAGTCACTAAAAATTCGTTCCCTTTTTATCACCCGTTCAACTTTCTTCAGAAGTGTGTTGGTTCTCCTCACCAAATTTTTCTGCGACTGTATTATTATTTTTCGGTAGACTCTTTTAGACTCCTCAATACGCCCCGATTCAAAGCAGGTCACTCGTGTACCCCACGTCAAAACTTATTAATTTTGAGCCGGTTCTGAACTATCTAGCCCTCCATGGAAGGAATTAATTTATATTTAGATGAATATACTTAGATGTAGGTTGGAGATTAACACGCACGTTTCTTTACCGGTGGCTGTATCATATTAAAGACAATATTTAACAATTGCCATCTTAAAAACACAATTCAATCTAAGTGATCCTATAAAAGGGTTATTTAATTAATCATTACAATGCTAAAATTGCAGAGTTGGATCAACAACCAAAAAAGTCTCAGTTTGGGTCGGTGAAATGATCCTGCTCTCAGCGCCGAAGCTCCCATAGTGGCCTATGGTTTAGCCATGCATGATGCGCTGATGTAGAGGGGCAGGCGTGCGGCCGGACACTTATCATCATTATTGAGTTGATGATACTTTGGAATATATACAGGACCTATGAGATGTTGAAATCCAGAGGCCAATTTCATGAAATACTACCGTCTCATCTTCCTGCTATAGGACATCTCATGTGCCACCTTCTTAACATAGACATAAACATTGAAAATTCTATGCTATGAGGTTAGCACAAAAAAAATCAGACTTAATTGGCCGCAGATGCTATTTGTTGTTGTTTTTTGCCGAAGGTATAGAATCATAGCACTTACTGAATCATCGAAAATTCATTTTGATTTAGTGGTTGCTTTTAATGGACTCAGGAGACAGAGAGAGGGAGAGAGATTGAGCACATTGGGAGTGCTAATATCTAATCACATTTTGTTATTATTCGTCATCCGCTGCATTTCAATAACTCTGAAAGGAAGTGATGGAAATGAGAAAAAATACTTTCAGACCCTGGGACTAAAATTCGATTATTTACATGATTAACTTTCGAAATATATGTAGACAATACTGCGAGAAGTTTCTAAAATTATAGCTCATCATGTAGCGGCACAGTAGACAGAAATTTGTCTGAAACTACATCTAAGCCGAGCTCACCCTTGCATCCATGACCACCAATATATTATGCGTAGAAAAGTAGCCCCAGAATGTTACAATTGTATGGGGTCCGATCATGTAATGTGGATTTGACACGGGCAACTTTTCTCTAACGACAACCTCTGTCAAGTATTAGAAATATGTCTTCAGGAATTTTCGAACCCAAATCTGTCTGAACATTTATGCCCTGGTATACCCCCATTATTCGGTGTCCCGGGGGGGGGGGGGGGGTATGATCGAAGCTTTCGATCAACAAACCCTTCGTGTATACAAGAATATTTGAGTGTAAACCTTACACGAGTACTTTATATTCTGAAGCCTCATTTTTGTGTTTTTACAAAGTATGCTCTCTTTTGAGAGCCCAGACCCCTGAGTCAGAATTAAGGGGCGCCAAATTTTAGGGATAAAAAGTTGGGTAAAATTTGAACTCATTATCATTCCTTTTATTTTGTTAATTGCGTGCTTCTCAGCTATGGGCGCACAAAATTTGAAATTGCCCCCCCCCCCCAGGTGGGTATATGACAATACCTTCTTTCAAATTCACATCCCTTTTCAATTATCAATTTTTTCTCTTCGCTATGAGCAAACTTAAGGTCAATTTCACTACATCATTTAAATAGCTGCAAAAAGCTTCAAGCGTTTTGACATCAACAGGATCACGGAAGGGCTTGTAACATGAAAGATACCATGACAATTTACATGACAATTATAAATAAATCGTAAGTTTATGACAAAATGTGCACTGAAAAGATAGGACTAAATGTCATATCATTCGCAAATGTTTTGTGTTACAAACCCCATACTAGATCGAGTCTGATAAGATCCCCTGCGTGGTTTGAAAGCGCGGAAAAGGCTCTGTCGTGCAGCGGAGATCGATGATATTAGGCAAAGTTTGCTCAGAATATTGTCCATATTATCATAAAGCACTAGAGTGTCAATCAAATATGGGTTCCTTTTCGTGACAGATGATGGGTAGATCGGGCCACGAATAGAAGGGCTATGTATTATCATAATGTTATTTTGATTTATGTCAAAATTAAAATATGCATAGTATTCTTGATTTTTTTTCTAAACAAAATATCTGACCATCAGAAATCTCATGGAGGACGTGAATATCGATTGCGTGGAAATATTCATCAGTAAAGAACAAAATTTTGAAGACGTAAGAATGCATTTCTAGGCTAAAAAGGCAAAAGCAATGCAATGTATCATGTAGTCAAAGATTACATACTCTGTATCGCGCTCTGCCCATGCTCATACCGAGAGCCAAGGGTCTGTACTTGCAGACTACTTCAATCCCGAGAATAGTCATGATAATCTTACAGTACAGGCACCCTTTATACATGACCAGAACTAATTGGCGCTTTCAAATTAGCCTGCATCGGCCAAGCAATTTTGAAAATGAAAACGCTCCGTGGACGCAGGTCATACGGAGGACTGACCGTCGGCGAATACGCTCCTCGAGCGCAAGCCAAACGTCAGTCTACCGTCTGATCAGCGTTTGCTTAGGGAGCGTTTTTAAATTTTCAAATAATTTTCAAAAACGCTGGGCCGACGCAGGCTAAAAACGCAAAGGTATGAGTCGGCCTTTACAGATTTAAAGGGGTACCAACCCCTGGAATTATAGTGCTCCCATTGGATGAAGAAAAATCAGATAAACAAACCCTGAAAATTTGAGCAAAATCGGACAATTAACCCGTTCAAAAGATATGAATTTGAGAGATATGACGATCCCTAAATTCGACGGAATCTATGACGTCATGTCGGACAACTCCTCATTAACTTTGTACATAGAGATTTGAAAAATGGATTCAGGGAAAATTAAGACTTAGGTTGGTTCACCTTTAAAGCCCAAGTATAGTTTTGGTAAAGATTAAGAAATGTTAATTTTTGGGATGCTTATTATGACAAATAATTCTTATTCACATTTTGAGACCATTGCATATTCTTTTTGCGAACTGCATGATTCTTTTAAAAATTTGAATTTGACCGTTAAATAATATTTAGCGCTTTTTCTTGTTTATAACAATATTTTGCTTGTTATCGGGCATATACAAAGTTATTTCCGACATTTGACAATAGAAAGATAAAAATGTATACACAACAATAAAATTCTGAAATGTTCATCAAATTCTGTGCATAAAAAATTGTCCTTAATCAAGAAAGAAAATACTGGAATTAGTGTCGGGGGACAAGACACTGAAATATTTTGCACATTTTAGGTTATAGCTTTTCCAAAACTCGGTCATTTTTCGCAAAATCCTTTGTGCAACATGTTCATGATACCATATTTCATTTTATATAGATTTGAAGACAAAATTGGGCGAAAAAAAATATTCGCTTTTACCAAAACTTTACTTGGGCTTTAAAGTGTTGACCATGGGACGAGGGAAGAAGATGAATCCGTGACGATTGAAGAGGTGTGAAGTTAATCCAGGAATGGGGTAAAAGGACAGATGAAGATCTCTCCTCGAGGGATTAGATTAAAGCCTTTTGGCCTAGGCATGGTCAACTTAGGATGAACTTATTTTTAGTGGTAAGTTTCTACTGAAATTCGTGATCTTGAACTTGTCTGTACACGGTCAGAAACAAGTGTTCAAATCATTAAACTTTTGAAAGTTTTTAAAGGGGCAATTCTACATGAGAGAAATCGGGAGGTAAATTTTTCTATGACCCAAATTTCTTTCGGAGACAGTAGGCCTATGTTGTGGATAATTTGCTTGAGATCTCCGAAGCATACAACAGAACTTGAAAGTCTCTCTTCGGCAAAAATATGCTAGATGTAAATTATTCGTGCTATGTCAGGCAAGACTCGAGCAAGCATTCGGGTCGTCAAGAACAACCTTTATGTACAAATAATGCATATCTATTAGTAAACCCGCCTATAACTGCTCAAAACCGTATCATGGCAACACAATCCTGAGGCTGTCATCTGCGAGTAAATACGTAAAAGTAAAAACTTCTTCATCTACCTACGAAAAGAAAATGGTGCCGACCTAATATGTTTTTTTTTTCATGAACGCCCTCTATATGTCCAATAGACTGTCCTTTTAAAGGCAGACTCACACCTTTGCATTTCAGCCTGCGTCCGCCCGGCGTTTTAGAAGCACAAAGACGGAGGTCACACGGTGGACCGACGTTCGACATACGCTCCTTGAGCGCAAGCCGAACATCATACCACCGTCTGATCAGCGGATAATGTGCGCTCGGTGAGCGTTCTTAATTTTCAAAAACACTGGACCGACGCAGGATAAAAATGCGAAGGTGTGAGTCGGCCTTTAGGGAATATCAAATCGAATATTTCAAACTTTTCGGCAAATGAATGAACACATGAGTGTATAGGCAGGGTTTCCTGAGCGGGGTTCGAATTTCACTCAAAACGTTTGTGCAGCTACAGTCATGCAAGAAATTACTTTCTATCCAACCTACTTTTGGTGATATTTTTTTTCTCGTCTCAGAAGAAACTGGAGCCGGACAGGAGAGGGCTGTCGTTCGATCCCATCCAATCGAACCCCCTATCCCATCCTGCCTAATGGGCGTTTTTATTTTGTTTTCTTTTTGTTGCAGCTTCATGGGTATATATTAATATATATATTTTTTAATCGTGTGAAGCTATACTTATCATATCTGGGGCCTGTAACATAAAAGAGATACGATAAATCTTGCATTCAATTACATCTCTTTCGTACACATTTTGCCATAGACTTACAATTAATATTTATCGTAAGTTTAATTGCATCTTTTATGTTACAGGCCCCTGATGATTCTTTCTTTTCCTTCATAGTGTATTAGAATACCTCTATCATTTCCGAATTACTTTATTCCCGAGTAGCCCACCAATTACAAGAGAAGCCTCTTAGTGGGTCTCTCCCTTTCCTCAAAATATGATTTTAATTGTTACACCGTATGGTTTATGTAATTACCCGTATGATTTTGTATAACATATTTCATTTACTATTTTAAGCTGTATTATGTATTGTTGGTATCTTGTTGGAGAAGAAATATATTAAAATGAAGTGTAAATGAAATAGAAATCATATCGTTATATCATGCGACTCTGTAGTTTGTTGGAAAATGAATAAATGAAAAGATAAATGAAAATTAAATGCAAAAATCACTCGGTGACAGAGCCACTCTACGCCTCGCTCAACGGAAACGGGGCGTCCAGCTACCCCGTTTCTGCCCGGTCAAGCGGGGAGTCGACACGCTAGGTGAACCGTGCACCGAGGTTTGAGGGATCTTGTGAACCACTGACGAGTCTGAATCATTCGCGCTTTCTTACCTGCTTACTATCACTGTGAGCAGGAGTGACAAATAATTTTGACAAAGCAAACAACTTCAATCATGCCTTAATAATTCATGGTGGAGTAGTTTTTACTGTTGCCTTTAAATTAGAGGGGTAGCGGTTCAAATCCTACCCATGGCGTTAATTCATTTCTTCAGCGAGAAATTTTCTCCACACTGCTGCACTCAACCCAGGTTAAATGCGCAAGCGAGTATATCCATATTGAAATTGCACAATGTAAATATACAAATCATTATTATCACAAGCTTACTCAGCTTAGTCATCACAAGAGAAAGTAGCTCCCTTTAAATTCACTGATCAGGTGATACGCCTGTTTGAAATTTTCTCCGCAGAATGAGAGGGGGAAGGACATGTCTTTCTGTTTGCATCTAGCTCTTGCAAATGGTTGAACAGAACTTGTTTCCTTTGTCCAAGTCCTCTCTCCCTTCTGCTCTCAGTGTATATACCTTGGCGGCGAGCGAAGCGTAGCAGACCAGTTTGATACTTCTGACTGATTAAAATTTGTCACATTACTCAAGGTGTAAAATAAATTCTCTTAAATGCATACGTTTTATGAAAGGCTGACTCACATCTTTGCGTCTATATAGCCAACGTATGTCTAACGTTCATGACGCTCCGTGAACGAAGAAATACGGAACGGCGACGTTGAAAGCGTTCATCTAGTGTACGCAGGCGTTGGCGTCAGATCAGCGTCTTTTATCCCAATTTCTGCGTTCAATGGCTTCATGAACGCTGAATAGACGTTGTCCATAATTGCAAAGGTCAAATGACGTCGGCTTTAAGAGCGAAAGCGATTTTTGTTATTGGGGGAGGGTAGGGTGTGAGGGTTATAGCAATGGAATGTAAAAACTTTTGTTTAGCTTGTCAGCTTGACGACTATCATAGCTAAAAGACACAGTCCCCTCTTTCTCTCTCTACACCTTAAAAATATAGGCATATATCTCACTCATTTTTTACATGTAGTTAATTTTCTTATTCATTTATTAAAAAATCAACATGCGAAAAATCACCCAAAAGAAGCTACAAATCAAATACAAAGAAAATACAAAGGAAAATGAACATATATAACATAGCAATTACGAATAAAATAAATGGAGAGGGATGACCTATTCAGTTTATATCTATGTAGATACATCTGCTCTTCCATAGGGTCCCGTTGTTAAAATTAATATGCGTAGTTTTATATTGAATAGTGTTGAGAATTTTACTTTCCCCTCCCTCAGAGACCGTGGAACGTATTGGAAATCAGGGTGGGGCTGAATATTCAAGCGCGCACAAGAGGTGGGAGCTAGCGCTAGACACCGAGTCAGAGCTAGGGGTCGCCAAATTAAAGGAAAAAAGGCGCCAAAATTGTTGAAAGGAACACAAAATGTGACCTGATGACCGTCTTTTTGTTGCTTAATCAGCCCAAATTTTTAGGCTTCTCGAAGGGAGAGGCACAAAATTTCAATTCCAAATTTTCAAATCCATGGTGATATTTATCTTTTTATCTTTTTACACACCCCATAGGCTTGCACGTATTAGTTGAAGATTGAAGGGGGAGCTGAACCCCTACCACCGCCCCCCCCCCCATCCCAGCAACTCAGCAGTCCCTTTCGCTACATATCCATGCCCATATTATGACTTCAAATAATATATTACTTAAAAATAATATTACTCGTCAACTATCTCCATGCTTAACTATCATTTCGTATTCTACTTCTACATCTCCAACGCGGTCCAAAGAAAAAATACATTAATGACATTTTATAATAAGAGAAATAGAGAAAAGGCATAGAAAAAACCCCAGCAATTCAATGAAATGGTGGTTGGACGAAGCCTTGAGTGGGCGAAATAATGTTGGACGAAATGGGTTTAGACGTATGCTCATTTTGTGTCATTACCCTCCGACCACCACGACCATCACCACCTCATCATCACCACCATTACCACCACCACCACCACATCATCATCACCCATCAC
>BQKZ01007538.1:20830-37763 GCA_036244855.1 Temnopleurus reevesii | reverse complement strand
CCCTCTATTCCACCACCCTCATATACCCATACCCTCTATTCCACCATCCTCATATACCCACCCGCTTTATTCCACCACCCTGTTATACCCACATCCTCTATTCCACCACCCTCATATACCCACACGCTCTATTACACCACCCTCATATACACACGCCCTCTATTCGACCACCCTCATATACCCACACGCTCTATTCCACCACCCTCATATACCCACGCCCTCTATTCCCCCACCCTCATATACACACTCACTCTATTCCCCACCCTCATATACACACGCACTCTATTCCACCACCCTCATATACCCACGCCCTCTATTCCCCCACCCTCATATACCCACATCCTCTATTCCACCACCCTCATATACACACACCCTCTATTCTACCACCCTCATATACACACACACACTCTATTACACCATCCTCATATACACACACTCTATTCCATCACCCTCATTTACCCACACCCTCTATTCCACCATCATTATATACACACACACTCTATTCCATCACCCTCATTAACCTACACTCTCTATTGCACAACTCTCACATACCCACACCCTCTATTCCACCATCCTTATATACACACAAGCCCTCTATTCCACCACCCTCTATTCCACCATCCTTATATACACACACCCTCTATTCTTCCACCCTCATATACACACACACTCTATTACACCACCCTCATATACCTGCACTCTCTATTCCACCACCCACATATACCCACACCCTCTATTCCACCACCCTCTATTCCACCACCCTCATATACCACACCCTCTATTCCACCATCCTAATATACCACACCCTCTATTGCACCATCCTAATATACCCACACACTCTATTCCCCCACCCTCATATACGCACACCCTCTATTGCACCACCCTCATATACCCACACCCTCTCGTCTACAACCCTCATATACCTACACCCTCTATTCCACCACCCTGATATACCACACCCTCTATTGCACCACCCTCATATACCCACACCCTCTCGTCTACAACCCTCATATACCTACACCCTCTATTCTTCCACCCTCATATACGCACACCCTCTATTACACCATCCTCATATACACACACACTCTATTCCATCACCCTCATATACCCACATCCTCTATTCCACCACCCTCATTTACCCACACCCTCTATTCCACCATCATTATATACACACACCCTCTATTGCACCACCCTCATATACCCACACCCTCTATTACACCACCCTCATATACACACACACACTCTATTCCATCACCCTCATATACCTACACTCTCTATTGCACAACTCTCACATACCCACACCCTCTATTCCACCATCCTTATATACACACAAGCCCTCTATTCCACCACCCTCTATTCCACCATCCTTATATACACACACCCTCTATTCTTCTACCCTCATATACACACACACACTCTATTACACCACCCTCATATACCTACACTCTCTATTCCACCACCCTCATATACCCACACCCTCTATTCCACCACCCTCTATTCCACCACCCTCATATACCACACCCTCTATTGCACCATCCTAATATACCCACACACTCTATTCCCCCACCCTCATATACCCACACCCTCTCGTCTACAACCCTCATATACCTACATCCTCTATTCTTCCACCCTCATATACCCACACCCTCTATTCCACCACCCTCATATACCCCGACCCTCTATTCCACCACATTTACATACCCACATCCTCCATTCCACCACTTTCATGTACCCACAACCTCTCTTCCACCACTATCATATACCCACACCCACTACCCCAACACACACATATACACATATCCTCTATCACATTCTCTACCTTATATAGCCACGCATTCTTATCCTAAGCTTACAATGGAAGCGTATTTCCGACAATGTGTTATACAATACAACCACCAAATATCCTTCACATTTTCCAATTGATTTTATTTCTAAATTGAAAAAGAGAAATCTGGTACATTTTTAACAAGGGATAATCTCTTCATAATGATGATGAAAAACAATGGGAACTGAATTGCACTAGCAAAAATTACTCATCTAATTAAGCGATAAATGCTTAAATGCAAAGCTTCATTGTGTGTCAGACCAGGTAAAATGCAGCCCCACCTATCTGGCAACTGGAAGACATATGAAGCATTTAGAAATTCAAGACAAAAAGCTTTCATCTTTTCAGATATCATGCATTTCTCATGTAATATAATATCTTCATCGCTTGCAGAAAGCCATTAGAAGTTGTGCAAATGAAAAGAAAGGGGATGAGAAAATAATATTTTTAAAGGTTGAAAGCCTCCAAAAGTCTGATTGCTACACACATAAAACTTAAGGTCCTAATCTGTACCCTTGGTGTACGATCCGATGTAGCACTGGGTTTAAAGCTCTACCATAGCCATGGAGGATTCAGCTATTCTTACATTGGATTGTACCCCTAGTGGTACAAATTTGTACCCTAATTATTCTTTGTGTAGGGCCATTGTATTATATGTATATATGAATAAACAAACAAGCCATTCAGAATAAAGCACTGAAACTATTGACTTTGGTTTATCTCTTATTTATCTCCTTCTGCTTAGTGTTTCACGCTACTGGTAGCCATTTTCAGGTGGAATGACATATATCCCTAATACCATAGCCCGTATTCCGATAGCGAGGCTTAACTTAACCTAGGTCTAAGCCATTTTTGTTTAGACCACGGCTATTCAAAAGTTAAACCAATGGTCTAAATTACAATGACATAGACCTGGGTAAGTTAATCCTCGCTGTCGGAATACAGGCCATAGAGAATACCAGCCATGACAAGTCATGAAAAGTTCATCGCCCTGTCATGGCAAAGGAGGCAGGCAACTGCCCCATTGGAAAAGTTGACGTCACAAAGAGATGGAGTGGCGCGTTTGCGTGGCAAATTGCGGGTGAGGACATTTTTTATAATAATTAGAAGAAAGTTTTATACAGTCAAACCTGTCTATAGAGACCACTGTCTATAGTGGCCACTTAAATTGATACCCTCCAGGTGAAAATGCATGTTATAGAACCTGTCTATAGAGGCCACCTGTCTACAGTGGCCACTTAAGTCGATTCCCTCCAGGTGAAAATGCATGTTATAGAACCT
Source organism: Temnopleurus reevesii (assembly GCA_036244855.1). Lineage (NCBI taxonomy): Eukaryota > Metazoa > Echinodermata > Echinoidea > Temnopleuroida > Temnopleuridae > Temnopleurus > Temnopleurus reevesii. The sequence continues at coordinate 34,657 of BQKZ01007538.1, read as the reverse complement.
GTCTATAGAGGTCACCTGTCTACAGTGACCACTTTTTCTGTTTCCCTTGGGGTGGCCTCTGTAGACAGGTTTGACTGTATATATTTGGAGGACACAATAAATTGATGAAACTTTATACTCCTGTACATTGTGTGCATGAGCTCATCTGCCAGAAAGAAAACATGCCATGAGACTGTGAGGCCCCTTTTTGAAAAACTACCATTCCATTATGAATACTTGATTTTCATCCTCATATCTAGGATGGTACTTGAAGGGAGGGGCAGATACCTTTTTTCTTCTTTTTTTTTTACAGGGGTGAACGATTTCATCCATCCATTTTAATCTTTTTAATGATATTTTTCACCTTTTTAGAGGGGGAAAAGCCCACCCCTTTCCACAGCCCCTACATACGGGCCTTATTCTTGGTCTGGTGAATAAGAAGTTGGCGGAGTACAGCTAGTCTGCACATGCCGAATCAATCAAGACAAGATAAAACAAGACAATATCAATTTCAAGAGCTTTCAAGAAAAAAGAAAATAGATTTTCAGAAAAAATTGTTTTAATAAGGCCCTTTTGCCAACAAGATGGCAAGATTATTGCACTGGAAAGGATCACCAGTCATTCGTAAAGTTGTGTATAGATCTACAAACAGCTTTATGACACACAACCCTGAATTATCAGCTTTGAAAGCCTGAGTCTCATGTGATTTTTTTTATATAGATCTTTCATTACCAAAATATGAGTACAATAGTTTTAGATATTGGATCATATAAAGTTTGCATCTGTTCTATTATACTTTTTGAGATATCAAAACAATGGCGTTTGACAACAAACTCACTGCCAAATTTCTTAGTTTGGCAATTCACCTGATAGTAATATCATAGTTCAAATTGTGTGCCAAACCAGTGGTCTGCAAGGCATTCCATGTTCCTCTCGACACCACATATCCAGCACCACTCATACTTGCATTGGGTACGACTGCATACCATGTGCATACAGCCTCCTGTGAAGAGAGAAAGGGAGAGAGAGAGAGAGAGAGAGGAGAGAAGAGAAGAGAAGAGAAGAGAAGAGAAGGGAAGGGAAGGGAAGGGAAGGGAAAGGATGGGAAGAGAAGAGAAGAGAAGAGAAGAGAAGGGAAGGGAAGGGAAGGGATGGGAAGGGAAGGGAAGAGAAGAGAAGAGAAGAGAAGAGAAAAGAAGGGAGGGATGGGAAGGGAAGAGAAGACATGAGAAGATATGAGAAGAGAAGACAAGACAAGACAAGAAAAGACAAGAGAAAAGAAGAGAATAAGAAAAGAGTAGAGAAAGAGTAGAGGAAGAAGGAGAGAAGAGAGGATAGGAGAGAATAGAAGAGTAGGGAAGAGAAGAGAAGAGAAGACAAGACAAGACAAGACACGACAAGAGAAGAGAATAGAAGAGAATAAGAAAAAAATAAGGGAAGAGTAAGAGGAAGATGAAGAGAAGAGAGGGGAGGAGACAAGAGAAAAGAAAAGAAAAGAGAAAGAGAAAGAGAAGAGAAGAGAAAAGAAGAGAATTGAAGAGAGAAGAGAAGAGAAGATGTAGAGGAGATAAGGAGAAGAGGAAAAGTAGCAATGCAAATGGAGGCTTGCAGGTATGCCAAAGTACTGAAACGGATTGAATATTTGGCAAAATGGCAGTAGACAGAGTTTCTTAAATGATGGCTCTGTGGTCATTTGGGCACTCCATACACCTGATTGTAATATCAGAGTCCAAATTGTGTTCCAAACCAGTGGTCTTCAAGGCATTCCATATTCCACTTGATACCACATATCCAGCACCACTCGTACTTACATTGTGCACGACTGCACACCATGTGCATACAGCCTCCTGTGTAGAGAGAAGAGAAAGACAAGACTGTGGTAAGGTGTGGTAACAGATATATTAATTAAGCCCCGATCACATAGAGCCCAAGAAGCAACAAGATTCAACACGACTCTTTGTTCGCAGGCAGCTAACTGTGAACTGAACAAAGAGTTGTGTTGAATCATGTTGGTTCCGGGGCTCTATGTGACCAGGGCTTTAGACCATTCCACTATGCAGGTAGGAATGAAGTGTGAATGCTTTGTTTGATGAATTCTGTATCAGGTAAGCATTCAGATATTTTTGCGATGTCAGACCAGTTCAACACCTTCGCATGTTGTAATTCTTACATTTTTGACAATGTTTGATGCATGAATGTGAATCATACAGAGTAAAAATTTTTGCAAGCCTTAGACTGCAAACTTTGCAAAAATAAAACCACCATGAAAATGTCAGCATATAGAGGTTTCGTTTATTTAGCCCTACATGTAAATATGCAGTGTATGATAGCAAGGTCATTTTGGTTTTAAAAAAAATCATACCAATGTTAGCTGCCAAGACGACGACATTTCATATGTACACCAAAATTTAAATCTAAAATGAAAGGGAAGTTGGAAAGAAAAACTAGACACAAAGGGTATTATTAGAACACACATTAATTGTTTTATTAAATAGGCCCCCAGATATAATTTGACATTAAAGAACAGACATAAAATTACATAACAAGTGCAAATTTCCAACGTCACAATGAAAATAACCATGCGCTTGAAAGTTCCTACTGTGACATACAGGGCAGTGCAATAAAACAATTTTTTGCACGGCAATAGCCCTGTATATTATGCATACCCTATTTACCATATTTTAGTAAACTTCATTTACCATTTCTCTCTACAGGCACTTTACAGTTGGGACAAGGTTTACTGGTTTCTGCTATTGTCCTCTGACTCTCTTCCTGCTCCCATCTTGCTTGTCTCTCCCTCTCCGTGTTGACATTTGACCTTAGTCCTGCCGTATCATCCGGATGTTCCCTCTTCTGTCCACACTCCCCTTCATGGTAGGATTCATGGCAGTTCCGGCAGAATACAAACTATTGAAACAAAGAAAATTTCCATTTTTCCTTCTGTAATAATCATTTCAATCCTCCCAAAATCATGATAGGCCTCATAGCATTACATCCGCTTTCATCATACAGCTCTTCACTCTTCTTTGTGGTCAGCCTCACGGTGATTCTGGCAAAATACAAACTACATTGTATCAAGAAACATAATTTGAAATTAGATGATGATGATGATGATGTGTTGTATATTGGCGTTTTCCATCAGGCAACCAATGATTTACGCCAGGCATCAAGAGGGCGACCTCTTTTTTTTTTCTTCTTCTTTTTCAAACGACGTAGCTTGACACATTTCGATTTTATGGCTTGACTTTGCCTTCACTGGCATAGTGCAGCACTTTGTTTGTTTAATCTGTAAGAAATACCGGTTATTATATTTTGTTATGTTTTTTCCATTAGTAGAGTTGGAGGTGATTTTAAGCGTTAGTATGAGTAGCGATTATGAGCATTGTGCCTTCTGAGCAATTACAAGATTTTGGTATATTTTTTAATTTCTTTATTATTATTATTACCATTATTATTATTATAGGGGATAACTTTTGAAGTTTTAAATTCTACATTGGATTAAAAGATCATGGTGGAGCATGGATTTGTTCATGATATACAGATATGTATTTCTAACTATTTCATTTCCCTCTACTTTGCACTTATTTGTAAACAAGATGGTATACAAATCCATCAGCATTGGGCTAAATAATTAAACTTAAAGTCCATTCTTTAGATTATTTTGCGTCTAATTATATACACCTTCCGCATCATATTGGTGTTCAATCCTACAAACCCATCTCTCAATGAGGGATATATCAAAATTTTCACTGAAGAGCTTTTATACTATGTTAGAACCTGAGCAGGGACGAAAAACCACCCACCCCCCTTTCTTTCCTTTTCATATTAAAAGCCCATCTCTTATAGCATTCCACCCACTTATCAAAAGCTTATCAGAATTGAGTAAAATACCAGCACCACATCCAGAGGTAGGGCACAGGGCCCTTTCTTCCCTCCCAAACCATTACTCACCCCACATCCAAAGCCCTCCTCTTGGTGACATTCCACCCGTCTCTCATCCGGCTCCGGTAGAATACCAGCTCCACAACCAGGGGCGGGGCACAGGACCCCACCCACGCCCAGTAGGTACTCCTCAGTGCCAAATCTCTTGTATCGCCCATACTGATGGCAGAAAAAAATAGACAATCAATCATTAATAACACTGCAATGATTAACACAGCATAAAGGATATGTTAACTAAATATGAGAAAATTTATTTTTGTCTCAAGAGAATGAGGAAGAGGGATGAATTTGAAAAGGAGTGGAGGAGAACAGAGAGAGAGAGAGAGAGAGAGAGAGAGAGAGAGAGAGAAATCCATGAAAGTTTAATAATGCAAATTATGATTTGTCAACCTGGCCAAAAATGGCCAAGCTAACATTTTGACAAAGGCAAAATCAAGACTTTGCCAAAATATTTTCCAAATTATTGTTAAGTGGCATTTTCTAAATTATTGATCAGAAATTTATATGCACTGTATTTGGGCAAGCGATTATTCTGCAAGGACAAGTAAAATCTAAATTCGCTTAGTCTGGCAAGTATCTTAATATATTTCTGTAGAGGCGTGAATTCAATGTAAAATGACGCAAGGGGTCAACACACACAACTGCTGAAGATGTATTTACAATAGCCCTAATACTAGCTGAAAGTTATTCCACGGAAATACGTTTCTTCAAAGGAATAGGTACTATATGCATAAAAATAACTTTAATTGGGTCTTGTGCTAAACATGGAAATACCAATGACATTGAATATATTAAATGGTATGAAATAAGGCAAACATATTCCAAAGACAATACAGTCAAACCTCGTTATAAAGAGCACTGATATAACAAGCTCTTGTTATAACAAGGTTTCCTAGTCCCATCTTTTGTATTTTATTGTATTTTGGCCCTGATATAACGAGGTTTCAATATAAAGAGGTAATTTATCTGGATCCAATGATGTTGTTTTGACAAGGTTAGACTGTATTTGTGGCTAGACTTGGCTTTTGAACAAGAGTTCATTGATCAATTTATAACATACCTGTTCTTTTCCAAGGATCAAGAAATGATGTGTTTCTCGGATCAGGGAATCCTCACAACCAGCTAGAATAAAAGAAAAAGACAATTGATTAATGACATGAGTTTTCATCTATGAATATTAATGACCTAGCAAGATCTCATGCTTTCTCCTTACACAAACATTGTTCTTGACAACCCAAAAGCTTGCCATAGGCTTGCACAACATAGCAACAAGAAAGGTATGCAAACTGGATTCAATGTATTGTAGTTCAATTGTTAATAACCAGATTAAGGAATACCACGTAACTATGTTCGCTGGCAAGAAATTTGCATAAATTGGAATTTATTAGTATACCGACCTGTATTGTGGTGTCTAATGAACTTGAAACTAGCATCCGGTCAGCATTTGCAAAAATGCTTTAGATTTACTTTTCATTGTTAGAGTAGTGCATGTACCACTATCTACCTCTTTGCACAGACAAACTTACAAACCAATATTTGCAATTCTGTTGATTTCTGCAATTTCGGATGCATAAAAAAAGTGCATGAAAGATTCAGAATGTCTGTATTGATTTGCGATCGATTTGAAGGTTGTTTTTTATTTCACCTTTTTTCTGGAGAAGAATTTCTGTATAAATTGGCTTCAACCCACAAGGGCATTGTAGTTTGCAGTACTGAGCAAAAGAGTATAAACACATCACATGAGAAGAAAAGTCTGTAAATCACCAGGGCAGGGTAGTGTGGAGCCTAATTAAAAAATCTGGGGAAAACTTCTTTCATATGATCAGTTTACACTTGTGAGCAAAGCAGTTTAAATGAGGAAAACAAATCAGTTCTAAATGAATGAAACTTTAACTCACTGGGGATGGTAATAAGTTGCCTAATTCAGAGTTCCTGGCAAACCTTCCATCTTTTAAGCACTGAACAAAATAGTCAAAACACATATAAAATAAAATTTGGTTTTTGATGAGTGACATGTGTGACTTACCGAGGCACGGTAGAGTGTAGCCTAATTCAAGACTCTGGATAAACCTTCTTTCATCTAAGCTCTGTCTACAGTACTACGGTAAGCGAAACAGCCTAAACACAATAAAATAAAATTCTGTTCCAAATTAGTGAAATGTGTAACTCACCCGGGCATGGAAGAGTGTAGCCTAATTCGGGACTCTGGATAAATCTCCTTTCATCTAAACAAAGTCTGCAATACCAAGTGAAACAGTCCAGGCGCATAAGATTCCAATCAAAATGGGTGAATTGTGTAACTTACCGGGGCATGAAGAATGTAGCCCAATTCAAGACTATGGAGAAACCTACTCTTATCTTTGAAGTAAACTCTATAGTACTAAGCGAAATAGTCCAAACACATAAATAAAATTCGGTTCTAAATGAGTGAAATGTGTGACTTACCGGGGCATGGAAGAGTGTAGCCTAATTCAGGGCTATGGATAAACCTTCTTTCATCTAGACATAGTCTGCAATACTGGGCAAAACAGTCTAAACACATCACATGCGATGCTGAGCATGGAAACACTAAAACTGTTGTCCTGAAACAGAAAAAAAGAGGTTTTGATAAAATCAAGTCTGCGCTGCATAAAGAAATGGGTTTACAATCAAGCATACCAGCAAATACTACTATGATACCTTAAAATGCTCTATGCTATCATATAGTTGAATCTATCTTAAAATCTGTGATCAATTTCAAAGACACATGATTGCTTTTAGGGGATGTAGATTGAGAGTTGTGATCAATCGCAAGTTGCAGTTGATCTTAACATGGCAATCATAATCATGGTTTCCTGCACATCAAGTCAGAAGCACAGATATAGCGCAAAAAAAAATGTGCGATTGAATTTTAACTGGTTTGTTGTTGATAAGTGATTGACTATAACTTTCTAGCAACACCCCATAAGTCTTCTTTATGTGATAAAATTAATTTGCACATACGCACTCAGGCACTATCTAGCACTCAAAGATACAAAAATATATGTACCTTAAATGCTTTCAGTCATCATTAATGTCAAAAGCCAACATGGGAGCATCTTTTGTTTCTGAGTCTCGTCTGACAACAGAGGGTTGAGGTTCGGATCCCATACATGGCCTTAATTTTCTTCAGCATGAAGCTCATCTATATTGTGCTGCACTCAACCCAGGTGAGGTGAATGGGCACTGACAGGAAGAACTTCTTTCAATACAGTGATGCACCAAATATGGTAGTCATGCTATAGCTGGGTAATAATACAACAGGAGGCGCCCTGGTGTAGAGGTACTGACTCTCGCTTTTTAACCAGAGGGTCATAGGTTCTAATCCCACCTATGGCGTTAATTTCCTTCAGCAAGAAACTCATCCATATTGTGCTGCACTCAACCCAGGTGAGGTGAATGGGTACCTGGCAGGGACGTATTCCTGGAAAAAGCTAATGCGACTAATAGCTGCACTGCTAAAGCCAAGGTAATAACACTGCAATTGCAGAGCACTTAAGGACTTCTCATGAAGAGGTGATAAGCACTATATAAAAGTTGTTCATTATCATTATTACTTTAAACCACTCTTCTTAAAAATTGCAGCAGGAGCTCCAGCTCATAAGTTCTATGAGGAGCTGTATATCTGAATCTATACTTATATCAATAACGAGAACTGCTGAAACTGCTTATCCGATAATGGAAAGCTGTGCAGTAAAATGAAGTAAAAAAAGAGCTTGAGCAGAATCATAATCATAAGAAAAATTACAAAGAAATGAAGTGAGCACACAAGTATATAGATAAAGCTAAACAAGAAGGTGAAGAGAAACAAAGAACAGGATGTGAGGGGCAGCCAATCACAGGGCAAGGAGGGAAGAGTAAAGGAACTCCTATGCTTGAACCAAAGAAAGGTGACCAGCTGGAGGAGAGGGTGGGACAAAAGAAAGGAGGGATTAGAGAAGGGTGAGAGATGAAAGGTGTGAAGGGAAGGCGAGAAAGCCAAGGAGCTGCCCCTCACGTCCTGTTCTTGGTTTATCTTCACCTTCTTGTTTAGCTTTTCTATATACTTGTGTGTTCACTTCATTTCCTTGTCAATTTGCTTATGATTAAGATTCTGCTATGATCGAAAGCTTAAGCTCTTTTTTTTTTTTACTTTAGAATCTATACTTACAAGACATCTGCACACGTGATGCAAATAACCCTTCTTGTATTGGTCCTGATCAGAGGTTGTACTGTCACTTGATCCTGCTCTGATGAGACATGGCTTGCACATTTGAAGTAGAATTCCTTTGTCAGAAAAGAAAAGAAAAGAAAACTCGCCATAGACAATTTTCATGCTCTTCTTCGTGACAGTTTATTTATTTATCATAGGGGATATTGTTCAAAAGTTGCAATTGATCACAAGTTGCGGTTGATTGGAACGCGCCAATCAAAATCAATGTTTCATGCGCTTCTCACAAGACGCGCATGAAACATTGATTTTGATTAGCGCGTTCCAATCAACCGCAACTTGTGATCAATTGCAACTTTTGAACAACACCCCCATGAAATATTATCTGACTTGGTGGCATGTACATTATGAAATTTAATTAAAAATTTGTGAATATTAAGGTAAATTTAAAAGAATGTAAAATGAGGACCTATCTTGTCACATGGTTCATGAGTAGTTTGCATTGTAGACACAAATCCAGGTAGTTTTTTTTTCAGGTAGTTCATTTAGAAAATGTGACTTAAAAAGCCATAGAAAACATTTGAAAATGTTTCTTCATAATTGTACTGAAAATGACTTTTCAGCTTCTACTTTTAATGTTTTCCCATAATTGTATTGTGATTTTTTTTATTTGAGTGAAAACCAAAAACAACAACAAAAATTCAGGCTCAGTCGATCTTGGGCATTCAAACAGCTTGTTTTTTTTGCCTTACAGACTAAATTAGTTTTTATATATTTAAATCAGTTTGAGTGGGGACTATCATTTGCATTGCTTCTCTCAAAATCCAAAAATATAATCAGATTTCATCTGTCTATAGTGGACACCTTTGTTATTTCTCTAACATGACCTCTATATGAAGGTCTGACTCTACAGTTGATAAAAGAATCAGCTTATTCTGGTTCGTATGTGTTTGCATACTTATTGGCAGGAATTCACAAAGGAGGTTTAATCATGGTCTAAACCTGGGTTAAACCACGTTGAAGGAAAATCCAACCATTGGAACTTGATTTAGCGCATGCACTTAAAAGTGGTCCAATGACTGTGCCAATGTGAAAATTAATAAAGCGCATTAATGCTTAAATTTAGACCATCCAATGGTGTAAACCTGGTAACAAAATAAACTGAATTTGAATTCTGGCCATCGAATACACTGTGATATAACTGGTAAAATTAGGTACATTTTCTTACAGCTTTACAGCCTCGGCATTCTGGTATAAGGCAGCTTCCTGGTATTCTATTGGTGAACATCACATCATCCAAGCATGTAGGGTCCTACGCAAAGAAGCAAGATGAACTAGATGAATCCTCGACCGCGCACGGTCAAAATTTATGCCTCCGCCATCACGCAATCAGAAAGGTATGTACGGCCTGTTCCATGCCATCAGAAATCAAATACATTTTACAAATTTTGGGCACTGCCATTTTTGACCTCATGAACCCAAAATCTCATCAGATCTTCCTCACATGCTTATACATACTTGAGCCAAATTTGGTCAAAATCTGTACACAAGTTCTGAACTTATTGCGGTAACAAGCTATTTTGGGTGATTTTTTACAAGTTTTTTGGCCCTGTGACCTTTGACCTTTGACCTACTGAACCCAAAATCTAATCAATTCATCCTCCTATGCTTATACATACTTGAGCCAAGTTTGGTTAAAATCTGTTCAACAGTTCTGAAATTATTGCGGTAACAAGCTATTTTTGGTGATTTTTTACAAGTTTTTTGGCCCTGTGACCTTTGACCTTTGACCCACTGATCCCAAAATCTAATCAGTTCATCCTCACATGGTTATACATACTTGAGCCAAGTTTGGTCAAAATCCGTCCAGCAGTTCTGAACTTATCGCGGTAACAAGGTCCGGACGGACGCACGGACGCACGCACGCACGGACACACGGACGCAAGGACGGACGGACAACCCGAAAACATAATGCCTCCGGCACCACCTTACGGTGGCGGAGGCATAAAAACTTATATATATATATTATATATTATATTCCAATATTAGTAGAAGCAGTAGTGGTAGTAGTAGTAGTAGTAGTTGTAGTAGTAGTAGTAGTAGTAGTAGCAGCAGCAGCATCAGTAGTAGTAGTAGTAGTAGTAGTAGTAGTAGTAGTAGTAGCAGCAGCATCAGTAGTAGTAGTAGTAGCAGCAGTAGTAGTAGTAGTTGTAGTAGTAGAAATAGTAGTTGTAATAATAATAATAATAATAATAATAATAATAATTTGACAATTTATATAGCGCAGTCACTATATAATCTACTGCACTGTGATGTTAGGGTCTGTGGATATTATTATCAAAATGATGCATAAAAGTACAAAAGGTAGTTGTAGTACTAGTAGAAGTAGTAGTTGGAGTAGTAGTAGAAGTTTAAGGAGACGAAGTATTAGTATCAGTGGTAATAGTAGTAGTAGCAGTAGCAGCAGTAGCAGTAGCAGTAGTAGCAGTAGTAGCGGTAGTAGTATACTTAGGCAAAAAATTGTTTGGATGCCCATGAATCCTATTTTTGAAACATGGATTCAGTCAAAACAACTTTTATTTTTTATACATTTGTACTTCCCACAATTCACTAAGAAGACAATAACTCAGGGGCAGTATTCTGGTAGGTGTCTCATCTCAAAATATTATCTTATCTTTAAATTGCTATTCTGGAAGGTGTCTTATCTCGGTGTCCTAACTTTTGTCTTATCTTTTGTCATATCTCCCGTACGCGCCATAAAAATGCAGCGCGCAACGTATTGCGCGCAAGAGAGATAAGATAAATTGGTATTCTGAAAAGTGTCTTATCTTTTGTCTTATCTTATCTAATGTATTACTTCTCATAGAGAATTAGGACACCTCCAAGCTGTCTTATCTCCGCCATGGCAGCAAGTATTCTTGCATTAAACGTTATTAAGGGAATAGATTATGTTAAGAAACGAATGTATGGTTATGAAAGACCAATACAGAATTTAAAAAAAAGTTTTTTGTTTTAATTTTTGTGAATTTCGTTTTACCTGCGGCTTAATGCAACAGGATGAATTTGTTTAACATGTGCTCAAAACAAACACGTGATAATTAAGACAATTAATTTGCTAGCGTGCAGTATGTGAAGTGTTTCAGCGTATTGAAACTGTGTTACGCAGGGGCTTCAGCTAAGCTTTTCATTGGTCAATGAGTTATAGAGGGGAATGGAAGATTGATTTCGATTGGTTGTTTGAGATAAGATAGGCGGGCCCTAAGAGAGATACGACAGAGAAAAGAGAGTTTTCAGAATACCGATTTAAGACTGTCTTAGCACTGTCTTATCTTTTGGAGATGAGACAAAAGATAAGACACCGAGATAAGACAGCTACCAGAATACCGCCTCAGGTCATTTTCAGAGGGTCGGTCAGTCAAGGGCATCCAAACAATATCTTTTTGATCAACATTACCTCTTTAACAACGAATGCAGGATTCTTGCAGTCACTACAGCAAACTCTCAGTTTGCCTGGTTGCACAGAGAGGCAGTTACTTCTGCAGTACACATAGAAGCTAGGACGAAGTCGGGAATCAACTTCCACCTCATCGTTTCTCAGATCTAGAATAATAGAATCAGAAAATTATCAGATAGATGATTAAAGATAGCCTTTATTTATAGAACTATTCAAGTGATGTATCATGTTGCTTTTTTTCAGTTAAAATATGCTCTGCATATATACAAAACTTAAAGGCTTTCTGCATTTTTTATCTGCTAAATAAAATTAATCTTTGGTTCAATCATCCCGGCTAGATCTCTCTATCTCTCTATCTCGCTCACTTTACCTCTCGATTCTCATCCTCTATACCTTTGTATATTTCTCTTTCTCCTTAAGCCGATATCTCTATTTTCCTATTTTCATCCCTCCTGTCTGCTCCACACTCTACTTTTCCCTATCTCCTTCCTTCTCTCGATATTCTTCCATATTTCTCTTGCCCATTGCTCAAAATCCCCTGGCCCCTTGCATCTTTCTCTCCCTTTATTTATTTCCATCTGCCCCCTCTCATTTTCTATTTGGCCCACAAAAAAAAGTTTGGATGCCCTCAAATGTCTTTTTTAAAAATTTGATTAACATAATTCATACAATTAATTAAGAAAATGGGACATCGAAGGGAATGAAAAGCCAAAAATCATCTGAAAATGACTTTCAAGGTTGTAGTCTACATGTTTATTTATATTTTGCTAATTATCAATTTGAGTGAAAAGGTTTTTTTTTTTTTAAAGAAGCTCACGGTGGGCCATTTTCAGAGGGTCTGTTGGTAGAGGGCATCAAAATTATACTTCTTTTATTTCCTTATTGCAATTATACCTTGCTGGATGATTCTTGATTCAAGGAGAGCATGTGTTGATTCTACATGAACTCCACCATTGCTATCATCAACTGCAGCAGACTTGGGCGCAGGCTGAAGTTGCTGCAGGGGGACTGCATGGATCAGTGTATTCTCACAGATCTTTAGATCCTGCATCGAGTAAAATAAAATACAGTGCATAGTCATATCAATTGAATACATATGATAAATACTGTAAAAGCTAGTATTTTCGCCTTGGCTTCAATTTTGCAAACTTCACAACTATGAATTCGCTGATATTACCACTCATTAGAATGCCCATAGGCATAGACTTGTGTACAATAATCTTTAAAAACGTGAAAATAACAACTCCATAATATGTGAAAAGGTCAGAAATTCAGTGATTTTAGTTTATTTTAACACAAAATATAATAGCGCATTATGGATTGTTTGGAATGATGATTAGATCTAAAAAAAAAAAAATACTTCAGTTCATTTTCAGGATTGTAAATACCTGAAATATGTTGATAAATTAATTAAATGTGAAATCATAACTTTTCTGGTAACTGGATTCATCAATAGGCTGCCCTATACTATAAAAAAGAATACATTGTCAAATCCAGGACTCGCAGGATAGAAAAGACAATATCGTCGAATCAAAAGGGAAAAAATGGGATTTCAATTAGACATTGCAGCATTTCTATTGACAAAAACTGAATTATCATGATAATCTATATTCTAAACACACTCCGCCGTCAGATTTCATCACTTTGACAGCACAACAACACTAACGCTAAAACTAACTAAGTAAAACAAATCAAGTCAGTGGACATAATGCCATATGGAATCATTCAGGGACAGGCTGAGTCAGACAGATGGAATCAAACAAATTTGAAGTTGGAATTTTGGATTTTAATTCTGATGATGTACATACATTTGCACAGTTATCATAAAGATGTAAAGGTCATAGATAGAAAATAAGAAATATCTCGTATCGTCCATCTCACCCCCATAGTTTGCACGTCACCTATCAGTTTCCCAGCGAAAATCAGACCAATGTCATCGGGGGACTTCCCCGAGAGAAGAGCAACGTTTCTCCGTAGATCAGCGCCTCTTTGCGCCGCGTTGATGTTCACGGTCATTGTTGAAGAATTTCCGTCGATTCCGCCTAAATTTTGCAGTTGAATCAGTTTTACTGATATTTCGAATCCATCCATATTTCTAAAATTTATTAGAAGCTCATAAATCAGACATAAAACGTAATATCAATTGACGGTGAAGTTTGTTTATTTTGTGACTTGTGTTTTCCACTTAGCCGTTTTTCAGACTTCATCATGTTTTTTTTTTAATCTAAAAAAAAAACGATGTGTGTTTATGAGAGTTGTGTGTGTCGAAGGGGGGGGGGGGGGG
>BQKZ01007537.1:29515-60088 GCA_036244855.1 Temnopleurus reevesii | reverse complement strand
CACTCACATGATTTGTAGATGTGGATCTGACTAGCTGGAAATGACACCCTTGAAATATGCTTTAGTCAGACTCAATCACATGTATTGCGCAATACCTTGGAACTTTTTCATGTAGAACTGTAAAGAATTCGAAAAGTTTCCTCAATGTCTAATACTGCTAACCGAATGTGAAAAGTAAAATTATTTCCTGAATCACAAATCAACTGCAAAACGGTCACAAATTGAAGTTACACATAGGCCTACATGTATTTTCATTCGTGTATAATGTATTGTCTGTGCTTTTGACGAGATCTATGCACATGGAACAATGGTTTTGATTGGCAATCATGCAAATGATCAAAAATTTTAATTTAGTAACATCCCAAAAGTTTTATTTTTCTCATGAAATGCATTCTCTAATTAAAAATAAAAACAATTCTGAGTGCTTGATGGTAATTTTAAAAATAGCTTTTGTGGGCAACCAAACAATTATTATGTTGGAGGCCTTCGTAGTAGTACATGTACTTGTAGGTCAATGATTGTATGATGATATTTAATATGCCTGATTGCGTAATATATCACATGATGTTTCGATCAAACATGCATTGCTCGTTGACACATAACAGATTTGCTGTACGCATTTATGTATTGCATGACACTGTGCAAAGATGCCCCAAACCAGGTTCTTCATTGTCTTCATTGTTTTTATGGTCTACTTTGAATCAAATGCTGTAAAAACATTCATTGTTAAACATTACATGTACAATACATGTAGGTGTGATGCTTTGCATATTGCATTTGTTTTAAGTTGGAGTAACTGTACAACTGTTTCATGCTTTTGAATAGACCTACAATGTATGTATTCATAATCTTGCTTTCATAGACATGCTAACCATGTTTGTAAAGAACTAATATGTTAAAATGTCTGAAATTTAGTCAAATCCCTAAAATCTTTGTATGCTAAAATATTAGCTTTTTCAATATTTCAGGGCATGTATATACATGTACATTTTAATGAAATAATCAGTTTGTCAAATACAAACAAACACAAAATACAACTTATGGAGGTTTCCGCAAAATCAGCTGATCATTGTTTACATGTGTAGACTTGCATACATGTACATCAGCTGTGTGATGCCATAATGGGAATAGCCACAATGCAGTGCATTCTTTTGTTGATATGGGTTCCATCCAGTGAGCTAGCCCCCTCTGAAAGTAAATGATTACGGAGAGGAAGCAGAAATTATGAGCGCTAAATCCTCCTTGGTTTTTTGGGAGCCTGGGATTTTAAATCCATCATATGAGGATTATTGAATGCGTCTGAATATATTTAAAAGGTCAATGTATTGTGGGGATTCAATACTGAATACATGTATGTGTAGGCAAGAAGTCTGAAAAGATTCAAGCATACAACATTTCTTTGAAGCAAATCATGCCAAACGCAATGTATTATATTGGCAATCATGCAAATGATCTTAAAAAGCAACCTACATGTATGTATGAATAGAAAATTCTTTTTTCTTCAAAAGGAAACCCCCTTTTGTGTACAGATGTTTGAAAACTTATTTAAAAATTATGAAAAGTAGAAAATTGTGTACATGTTCTGTAAGCTATCAAATATTTACATGAAGCATAAATACATATAGATAACAATTCCTTGTGATGTGATGTTAAGAGCTATAAATGTCATAGGAATACATTGATTGTTAAATAACTGCAAACATACAAATGTATGAAGTTACTGCCCTTTTATTTCCACAATTCTGTCTGTATCTTGAATGATTGCAAAATCAGAAATCTTCATACATTGATATTTATGCATCATTTTGATAGATATACTCTTGCATGGAACTCACTATTGATTTCTTTTAATCTAATTTACAAGTAAAATTGCAGATAATTCGAAAAATATGGAACAAACATCATCCAAAATTGCATTGATATGGCTTTGATATTCTACAGAGGGGTGACTGCAAGTAAACACAACAGCGTATCCATAGCCCACATGTACAGTGATGAAGTTGCAATCTGCACACATTGCATAGCACACAGTAAATTCGCTTACACAGATTCCCCCAGTGTCTGTGTGAGTGTGTATGCTTGACTAGGGATTATGTGCATTCATAGCACATTTAATTCACGCACACACACTCCTGGGTGCAAATTCTGTACAATGCATTTGCCCTTCATATGACCTACAGCTAAACAGCTGAGGAATGCTTTACTCTTTCCCTCCTCTCTGTAAAGTTCAAAGGTCAAAGCAGTATCCCTCTCTATCTATACATGTGATCTTGTATTTGTTTAGTCTACACTTGCAGTAGGCCAAGTTTTTTTTCTCCTTTACATCATAAAATTCCAGAAGGACAAATTTTGACCTGAAATGCACTCTCTGCTGGCATTTTTGTGGTCTATTGAGAGTCGTGAATTTGCAAATGTTTGCATATTTTTAGCAGGGGAGGTAAATAAATCATGATTTTGGAGTAAATTCTCCTTGAAATTGGGGCCCCCATCAGAAAATATTTTGAAGATATTTATTCAAAAGTTTGTAATTTGCAAAAATTGAATTTGTTTTTCAGTTTTGAAGAGTGGATGTGATTTGTAATGATGAAATCTTAACACTTTTCAATTTGAAATGTTAAAATTGCGGTAGTTACATTTATACATGAAATTGCATATTTGTAAAACATCGCTCCTGCTAAAATTTACAAGAGTAGAAATGGTGTGCATTAAGTTTATTTTGTGGATGAAATTGGATTCAAAATCTCAATGAATTAGATTCATTCCTCTTGCGTCATCTGTCAAGTATTAGATATCTTCCTCTATTTTTTTCTGGTTATTATAAACTTTTCTTTTTGCATTTTCTTTTCTTTCCAGATTAAACCGATTCTCTCCAAGTTGTATTCATGATCACTTTACACAGATGATAGCAACCAAAGTTGTCTAAAGCTTGCCGACGTACAGGTAAGTTTTGTCTAAAAAAAGAGAGAGAAAAGAAAAGCGATATTGAGAGGCTCATCCCAATGTGAATTGTGAAATGTATAGATCTGTACAAGCGACCCAAATTTCACATCTCCCCCTGATAGTATGTATGCTCATGTAAAGCTTCCTGTACGACTATCAAACATTTGATAATCTTAGGGGGTGTTGCTCAAAATCAACTGCAACTTTGAAAAGTGCAACGAGTATTTTCTTTTGCGCACTGTATGCACATTTAACAAGAGGCACATGAAACAAAGGTTTTGATTGGCACGTTCCGATCAACTTCAACTTTTGAGCAACACCCCCTTAGATATCTTGACAGGGTTCCAACTCTACCTGGAAAACTGGAAAAACCCAGAAAATGACTGATCTTTAACCAGTCAGAGAATTTGATACAAAATCACTAAAATTTGGCAAAATCAGGGAACTGACACCAAATTCATTTGATAAAATATGTTGAAATTAGTGAATTACAAGAACAAAATGAGCATGGAATTTTGAAAATCTATTAGGAAAAAAATTGAGAGGAATTTTCTTGTGACGAAATACTGGTAATCCTGCTTGAGAAATAAGCGACCGCTTTGATTGTGAGAATCAGATATTTCTGTTTCAATGAGAAAGATGTTTTCATTTTTTTTCTTCAAATTAATATTTTTAATAAATTTGTTGATTTTGTTTATTCATGCCTCTTGGCAAAGTGTAGTGAAATGTTTCCTTCTCAGATCAATATTAACTACATACAAATCCTTGGCCTTGTTTTTTATTCCAATTACCCTCATCAATTTCCCTGCCCATCGCCCTCTATGTCCATGGTCCTTGATCAACGCTAATGTCCTAGCCATAACCTAGCTTCCAATATATCTTGTGAGAATCTATCCAGGTGTTGCATTTTGTTGTTCCTCTTTCTCCAGCCTACAGCTCAGTCATATGTTTGCATTTATTACAAATGTATTCCTAGCAGATACAAAATTCAAAATTTGCTCCCCGTTCACACAAATATGCAGAGAATACATGTATGATCATTTGTTGCTGATTTTGTTTAGCTTGTGTTCAGCGAAAGCACGGTCGATGTCATTCACGTTTCTTCTCTGCATATTTCTGTATTAATGGATTTTTTTAAAGCGAATAATTAAACATTGGACTACATTACATTTTTTGTCAGTGAATATAGATCTGTTGAGACAATAGATATAATTTTCATGCTTTCAAATATTTTTGTACTCAACTCTACAGACATTTCCTAATGAGTGAAAAATAGGTATTTCATTGTATACAAATTAGCATGAATTGAATCCAAGGGGAAAAAACAGCTTTAGTATTTTGAAATAGGAATTTATTTGTAATAGATATGATAATTGTAACATTTTTATGGCGCTTTATACTGGCGTTTGTAAGCGCCTTGCTGTAGATAAAATATCTATTAATTCTCTATTCTTGACAACCCGAAAATTTTCCAGAGGCTTGCCTGACATAGCAACAGTAAGGTGTGCAAAGTGGATTTCAAGTACTGTAGTTCAATTATTGGCAATCGGATTAAGAAATACGGGAAAGAAACATGCATAAATTTGAATCTATTCAGTAAACCAGCCTATTGGTGCTAAACACAAATCTGTGACAGAGCATCAGTCTGCAACATATGGTTTTGCCACCATTATATATTTAATTGCAAAAACAGAGCGAACCCACCCAAAATATTTACCTTTCATCAAGAATATCTGCATTCATACTTTCATTGATTGATGGAAAAATTCTCACGGTGTGTGTACATTTGACAGGGTGTGCGATGCCAGTTTCATGTGTCGGTTCGAGGTTGATCTGAGGGACAACATGAAAATGCATGAATGGGACCACTTATATGTTTTTCTTTTTTTTTATATTTTCCCATGAAAACAGGGAATGACTTTACTTTTCACATTTGATCAGTAGTTTCAGACATTGAGGAAATATTTTCAATACTTTACTGTACAGTTCTATGTGAAAAAGTTAATTAACAAAACATGTCTTGTTGAGCAATCTTGCTAAAATGCATAGCAAACTGCGATATATGATACCTGTAGGGAATAATTTTACTTTTCACATTTTATCAGCTGTTTGAGACGTAGAGGAACTATTTTCAATACTCAAGTGTACAGTTGCACATGGAAAAGTTGCTAAACAAAACATATTTTGCATAGAAATCTTGCTAAAATGCGTACCAAACTGCGATGTGATACCAGGAAAATTTTTCCTTGCTTTATTGTTAGTGATTTAGAAGCGAATTACAATCTCAATTGCAAATATGGGAAGGATGACATTTGGTTTTCATGTTTCGAGATCTCCCTCAGAAGAATTTTAATAAAAGATGTTATTTATTTCAGTCTACATGTAGCTCCTCTGTGCTTGAGAGCATTTCCTGCCAAAGTGAATGGCAACAATTGTACATAATGATGTATATTTCTTAAATTTTATAGCACCTTCATGTACTATTCAAAAGGAACATTCGGCGCTTTGTACCCTACCCATTTGACGGATTGAGACAACATTTTATGGAAATTTCGACATGCCTGATTGCTTACAATCGACCCAATGATTCATAGAACAGTTAATAATAGATGATGCCTGCATGTGTTGCCATTTTGCCATCAAATCACTACTCGATTTCTTGTTGCACGTCCCTGGTCACGTGAAAATTGCTGCATGCCAAAAACAAATGTACAATGTAAATAAAGGAAGTACATGGAAAGAATGTAAACAACGGTTTGCAATTGTGCGCAATCAAGATATAGGACGTGAGTGTAAATTTCAAGGGATGCAGACTTTTTGTTATGACTGGAGTCCCTCTGACTCATGTAAGGTTACTACCCTGTCTGGAGAATGGAATAGTCTGGTTAAGGATTAGTGGAGTGTCCTCAGCTTTTTGGCATATGATGATTTGTTATCTGTCTCCTTCGTTTCTATTAAAATGTACAAAATATTTTTTTCCTTTTTGTTCGGACCATGTAAGATTTAAATCCAAATGTGTGCCATAACTGTAAAATTCTCCTCTTGACTTTGAATTAAAATTGATTTTACGCAAAAGAGGTTTGCATATATTCCTGGGCATGATACAGAATAGAACATATTTGAAAATACAATGTATACTCCCCCCTTTTTGCCGTTTTTGTGCAGTAAATTTGTTCGCAATAGGATTTCAACAAGGATGCAGCCATTACACTTTTTGAATTTGTAATGCTCCTGTAGAATTTAAATGATATCTCTGGGTTATTATCCTATTCCCCCAATCTCAAGCTTTCATGACATGAGTGATATATGTGTGAAGGAAGTGTTGCAGTTTCTTTTTTTAACGATGCAACTCTATTATTGTCATTGCATTGATTCTTGTTCAATTCAATTCTTTCCACTACTTATGGAAATATTATGATTTATGAGATTGAAAAGCTGATAAAGAAATTATGAAAAAGAACTGTGCGGAAGAAGTTTTCTTTCAGAATGCAATGAGCATAACAAATCTTGTGATTGTTTTGGGTCAACAAACTTTAGGTGGCTTGTAGGGAATTTGTAAAGGGGGCGCAAACTTGCTCCTCCGTTGTTACTAAGTTTCGTCCACCCAATCTTCCACGCTTTAGCCCGCTTGGGGCATCTGTTTTCACTCCCCTTCTTATCCCCTCTGAAATGCCAATGCTATTGATCTGCCCAGAGGGAGTGTGATCGGTTGGTGTGACTGCCCGATTGGACTGTCTGGCTCTGTGTTATGACTGGTGTTTACAATGGCGAGGCCCCCCTTGCGTGTTGGACGCACTTTGGATGCAAGCATTTACACAGTGCGTGTGTTGTGTGTGCAGATATGCTTTTTGCGGACTGTCTGCTTTTAATGAGAGGCTGAAAGAGAAAGAAAGAGGGAGACAGATTAAATGAATGATTAGGCGTATGAAAGCAAAGTCCATCAACCGGCTAAATATAGTTATTTTATAAATTTAGAAATGATATTCAGCTTGGCGTTCAGAAATCATGTCTGGATTTGAAAGGGAAACGTAATTATAATTGCTCTCAAAAATCCTTTTGATTATTGAGATGCGTTTTTGTGAACATTTTTTGTCTAGGAGCTTCATCTTTACTTGCATATTTGATACAAAATCTAATCGCCCATGAGAGGAAAAACAACAATGCAATTTTCAGAGGTCAATGGTTTCATTATGCATAGATTTCTTTGATTGTTTTGATGAACATGGAATTGCATGGACATTTAGCACTGGTTTGGAGTTACCATCTATTGTACAACATTATAAGATGAAACAATATCATTCCTGTGTTTCTGTAGAATGCAGGAAACCTTTTTCGCATTTTGTCCGTAGACATTTTATTTTTACCTTCAAGAGCGATTAAAGCAACTAGTTGAAAAGATAAGACGGATATTATTAGATTGTTTTGACGCATTTAGTGGTAATTAAACAGCTATCAGGTGTGAAGGAACGTTATCGATGATCGTTTGGGGAACATCAAGAACTGTATTGTGGGATACACGACAGATGTCAACATAGTTTTGATCAAACATGGGAAAATCTCCTTTTTTATCACAGTGTTTCCAGTGTGAAATTTTGCTGATTTGCAGATCGGACGAGAGCTATTTGGCTACTAATCTCAGTCATACTTGAACCTCTTTTTTCCTTGGAGAAGAAATTTATTGGAAGTGATCTTTTGGATAATCCTTTGGAAAATTCAAATTTATATTTTCATCATCACGTGGCAATGTATTGTTCCATCAAAAAGACACAAAAATAGTTTCCGATACCTCCAGCCGCTATTGTGTCTGTGTGGCCATTTAATGGGATTCACTAATCTGGTTTATTGGATTAACTTCCACTAAGCTCATCTCAGCGGGGATTAAACATTTACTGCTTCCAGTCTTAACTCTATGCTTCGACGCAAGTTGGACAACCCTACTGCACAACCCCAAGGCACGTCAATGCTTTTTATTTGCAACGGATGGGAGATTAAAGTGCGATTTTGTTAGAATAATGTAAAGTGGAGGTGTGCACTTTAGAATCCTAATTGTCCGTTTTGGTTTGTCTGGTGAGCAGGGAGGAAGAGGAGAGAGATTGTGAGTGTTGCAAGGCTAAAGTGTTAATAGAGACAGCTTCTCTGGCTAATCCAATTTGTATCTCGGCCCGGCGTGACCTTCGGCGAGCCTCAAGCCGGCATAGGACACCCCAGCCCGAACGGACGGATGAGCGGGCCTCAAGCGGCGGTGGAGCTTGAGCGACCTCCAACGAGAGGAGAGACAGACAATCGGCAGTGCCCTAGTGTGCACGGGAGAACGCCTCACAGAGATTGAGCCATTATATCGGAGTGGACATAAACACTGCCTCGGCTCGCCCGCCCACTCTCCAGCTCTTGTATCTCTCTCTCCCCCTCGAGCAGATTTTTTCTCATCACAAATGTGAGCTTCTCCGTCGATGTCGAGAGGAGAATTGTGTATGGTTTGCAACACTCGCCGGCATTCTGACTTGCAGCTATCTAAGTGTTTGCTATAGCCTGCCTCCCTGGTTCACTCGCCGGCGAGTTATTGCGGAATATTCAGGACAATCTCCCGTTATAATCGGATTCATTGTTCATCATTAGACTAATCATCCCAGCCTTGCTGAGAATTATACACAGTATCGTATTTACACGGTTGTTTAATTCCCATCGCGGATGCGAATCGCTGCCTCACACTTATCCCTTTCCATCGGAAATACCTTTCAGCTGATCGTCGCAACCATACTGCTTATTTAACGATCAGCACGGATTGTCTCGGGTCGCACTTTTCTCCCGCTGTGCCCGGGTAGCTCTCCCCCGCCTCCTGTCGATCGGACTGACCCTGGCGAACGTTATACGGGTAATCAGGACATGCCACTCTGGATTAATTGCGGGAAAATTAACGTCCAACTTCAGACTCGGCCGATACCTGAACATGACGTTTCCCCGGCCAAGCCACTGATAACATTTAATCAGAGCTCGTCACGTATTCTTTCTCCATCCTGGCCTCGCAGTCGTGGAATATTGTTCGCCTCTTGTCAGCAATGAGTGGATGTAACCTATTGGATGATTACGAGTTACAGTTTTCGCTGATTGCGCGGAGGATATGGTGACTGCACTGTTGGATGTTTAAACAGGATTATAGTAACGCTTGAATGTAAACATGCTCCATTAATTGGATACATAAGAATCTATGGATATGCCAGCTGTGTTTACACATTAGTGATCGAATCTCCAGTCAACTCAGTACATGTATGTTACATGCGAATGAATGTTTTTCAACAACCATTTGATTCTCCCGAGATGCATTAATTTAGCATGACAAACCACAGCACAATAAATACCATTCACTTTCTGTAACTTAATTAGATTTATGCATAAATTTGCATAAAATGTGATATGTGTTATGTTTGATGAAAATATTTCTCGTTGAAAGGAGAGAGGCTTTTCTTGAAAAAAAGTAATTTTGTTTCCAGCTCAGGATTAACAATCCTCATCAATATGGATTTTAACCGTAACATCTGGCGAATGCTTGCTCCATGACAAACTCGTGTATACTCCGTTCTTTTTTACCATACCTCAATTTACATTTAGTTTGACAAAGCAAGTAACAACAATGGAACTGCATCTTATTAATTACTGTGAACTTATAACACGCTTTCACAAAAGTACTGCTTTTGCGATTCGAACAAAGCATGGATTTATATGCCTTTTACATTGAGAAACAACAGTTATTACCAGTCTTCCACGAAATCTTCTTGTGCTCAAACTTTATTGGATAACATTGACTTCCATCTGGATATTTTGAAATCTATCGAACACCCACCTGCGTGACTTGTCACGTTTTCTGGCAGTACGGAGCTATGATATCCGGTAGATATTGTTGGCTCGTTTTGGAACCCTCGGCAGAACCCGAAAACATGGTGCAGTCCGGCGATGCTGGTACCACGGCACACCTCTCAAGCCCCATCCCGAAGAAACCCAACCATAACAACAACAATGATAAATTCCCACCTGGTAGGTTCGAAACGGTTTTCTTTTCAACTATTTTTTTTGGGGGGGGGGTGTAAATATGTTCTCAAGAGTGAATGAAACATGTTGATTAAAATGTCCCAATGGAAAATCTAAAAGAAAATTACAGAAGTTTTAATCCCAGCCTTAAATCTAAATCCTGAAACTAAATCAGAGATATTGGGATCAGAGCAACTGTCTGATTAGTGAGATTTTTTAGGGTACATGGGCTTAAATTTCTTTAGCAAATTCACTGAATTGCAAATGTATTTGCATACTAAAGAGTTTCTTTTTTAATATTTTGAAAAATTATTGTACAAAATTATAATTGGCCATTATAATGAATGAAAATTTTAGACACAAAATGAACAAAAATAACCCCCAACTAGAATTTCAGCTGATGAAGACATATTTCTTTGTTGGTTTACAATCATCGCAAAGTCTCTAGAATATTTTTCATATTACCTGTAAGAAACAAATGCACTTTTTTAATATGCGAATTGTAAATTAAACCCAAACCATAGCAGTATATTGCCATGATTGCATATTGTGCTATGGTAAAACTATATCATTTATTCTACCACTATCTGTATACAGTAGGTCATGCAGAGTTTAAACAAAAAACATGATCACTGCATTCTATGCGTGAGTGATTGATATCTGGTGAGATAAAAGTGCTCAGAATTACTGAATAAGTAGGCTAATTGATCTGATAAACTTGATAAATTGGCAGAACTCGTCAAAGCAGAAGTCTGCAATGCTAGATTGATGTTTGTAAGAACAGAAATTGGAATGTAGAAGTGTGATATGCAAATGGATCGAGAGTTACGCATAATCAATGCGATGATTTTAATCGGGAGTATCGCCAGAATCAAAAGAATAACCGACTAATGGTCAAAGATGTATTGAATAGATAAGAGGAACGCATCACAAATTGCAAAATACACAAATATGAAGATACGTTGTAGATATAATGTACATTTCATGATAAAAAGGCTTATGCAAGAAAACTTTAAAATTTGAATTTTTTTTGGTAGTACTTGTACAGTAAGTGTTTTTGTTATATTATTGCATTTTTGTTATATCATTGCAGTATTACTATTAAGTATAGACCATTAAAAAAATCTAATACATAAATTCATGTATATGTAAATATATTCAATACAGGAATTCAAAGATTATTTGAGTTTTTCCTAACCTTTCCGACAAATCCATTACAACCTGCTCATAATCACAATTCTTAAATAGTTTCTTTCCGACAACAGGCAGGCATGCATGACTAAAATGACCTCAAAAATTTTTGCGTGGCATCATTTGAAATGTAGAAAAGGAGAGCTTTTGGCAAAAAAGCAATAATAGAAATAAGGTAATAAAAAGGTCCCCGCAAAGCCTTCCTAATCCTGTAAGTTTCTAGGACGCAGATGAAATACAAAAGGATTTGAATGAACGATGTAGAAAGATGGGTAAATGATCGAAGTCTGATCTATTCAATACTTGTGAGTTGCAACGCTACGAGGCCAGATATTTTCCCTTCAAATTCTTTGTAAGAAATTATTCTTTGTGTAAGGTGTGCGGGGACAAAAATATTTGAGAGGAAAAAATTGACAGAATGATGACTGGCTCTTGCTGGTTTTGGGCAGGTTGAATTGAAAAGTGGGGCTTCGGAAAGGGGAAACAGTCTTATTGAAATAGTTCTCTTGGTATACTCTTTTGAATAGGAATAATCGCTACCTTGCATTTTTAAAAGGAATAACCGACTTGTTTGCAAGTTGGATATGAAAATACCAAGTGAAATAGGAGAGTACCAAGATGAAATATGAAAATGAAGATTATTATTATTATTTTTTTTTTTTTTTTTTGGAAAGGGGAGGAAGGCTGAAGGTTGTGGCATTTGGTCACTTTATTTTCTTTTTCTTCAATTTGGAAATATTCTGATGTTATTCCGCCCATCAATTACCGCTTTCCTCTTTTTACTTGCATTTTTATTCATAAATGGCATGTTTGTCTGGTGACATTTCCCCCCTTTTCATGGTAGACTTTTGCCAGACCTGGACTGAGGTTTCCTCTAACAATTGTCAAATGTCAATCGATCCTCATTTTAATAGTGAAATATTGTTTCATTCAATAGTGGTAGAATGCCACTCAATTCTTTGTGAAGTTCATTCCGGTTCAAGTTGGATATTTTATCTTAAGCTCTGACCACAAACAGCTTAATGAATTTTCATGCCATTAAATGGTCTTCATGAAATTTGAATTTGTACATCACTTCTAATCATTTTTTTTTTAACTTTAGTTTTCATATAGTCAGGAAAACTATAAAATGTCATGCAGGTACACGCACATTGATTGATGAGCCATTTTTGTTCTTGCTATCCTCAAACCATTCGACTATCAGAAAAAGGGGGAAATAGGGATGAGAAGGTAAACATATATGTTTCCCATTTGAAATTTGCTTTTTCAATTTTAGTTACTTTCAGACCATAGAATTTGGATGCAACAATATCCATCCCCGATCATCTTTTTTTTTAGTGAATTTTATAATTTGTTGTGATAATTGTACAGCCACATCTTTTTGTAATTACTTTTTGAGCAGTATGGAAATGGCATTTTGTTGCAAAAATAGTGAATTTAGAATTCTTGAAAACCTTTATGAGCGAGCCGTGTACATTGATTCAATTCCTCACAATACTTTTCCCCCCAATTTTGTTAAAAAGGAGGGAGGGGTTGGGGGAGATACTACCTGTACAATATTTATCCATTTTGTTATCTCCATATTTTGAGTACTGGTAAAAAATTCCCCACACAATGGAGAATCACAAAGGAATCTTATGCTTTCAAATCCACAATGCCATCAGCCTTTTTGAAATCTACAATGAAAATTGGCACATTGAAATCGACAATGAAATGAGGCATGAAATGTGCATTTACATGAATGTGTGAAAGGTACATACCTGCACACAGTCTGACTCATGAGCCCCTTGCTGATTACATTCCAATGCGTTCAACAATCAAGTATGTCTTTAACCCCTGACACTCACCTGAAGTATCTTGGCCTGATCACCCCCCCCCCTCTGAGTTGTAAATTTGTTTTTAGTTGTAACGTATGTTTCAGACAAAGACATTCCTTCATGTTCGTTCTTTGTGCTAGGATTTTTTTTTGAAATAATACAAATTTTGAATCCTGAGAGGATAGTTGAGATAGAGAAAATATTGGATCTCTTTTTATCTATTAATTGCACGCTGCTTGAAGTATTTTTTCTTACATTGCTTTAAAATAAGAGTCATCATTCTGTGTTTAGTCCTATTTATAGCTAAATACAGTTCTTCTTTACAGATCTTTCAGTGAAAATAATTTTGTTTATGCACTTGCATGTAGGTTTTTATTCCTCCATGTAATATCTTGGGAACAGCAAGTAAGCCTATAAATGTAAGATCTAAAATTCGCACTACAAAAGATTGATTTGAATGGATGGCATTTGCCCTTCCGTTAAGGTAATGCCACCCTCAAAAACAAAAATGGAATATTTTCAAAATTGTCCACCACAAAATTATCAAATGAATAGAGGGTATCTATTCACATGGTACACTACAAAAGCACACTTTAAAGGCATCCCCTCTCCAATGATTTTTCAGGTGAAGCTGGGGTACACTTACATACCTTACTCTCTTGTTCTTTTGCTATTGCTGTGAAGATTTTAATTAATATTTTGATAAAGTATATATCAGCATACATGTACAACAATAGTGCATTTTTACAACTTCCTTTTTCTAGTTTAAGGCTGGGTGCCTGAGAATATTATTGTCCTTATAGATCGCTGGGAAATTTGGTAATCGTTTGGCATGAAAATATGTATTATCAAAGTGTTCTACAATAGTGCATTTTTAGAGCTTCCCTTTCCAACAATACACATCCTTTTTTGAGAGTTTGGAACTTTAGTCACACAGGTCAAATCAACACCAATTTTGGCATCTTTAATAATCAGAAGGGAAAAAATGATTGGTTGTCCTTAACTGACCAATCCTTGCTCTTCACTAAAAAAAAAGATTGTGCTGTATAATTATGGGAAATACAACCTAAAACGCCATTTTTCAGAGGTTTTGGGGACTTTTCATTCCTTTTTTTTTTTTTTTATATAAGTAATTTTTTCATCATGAATATTGTAAATTATGTTTTAGACATTGAAAACAAGATTAAACACAAAATATCTGACCGACCAATGCTTTTTTTTTCTTAGGTGGCATGCGAGGGCAACAACTTTTCCCCTGACGTATACTGTATTGCACCTGTGGCAAACCTCTTGGCATTGGTTGAGTTGTGTGACTCGGGGACCAGGTTGAAATGATCAAAGTTTGACCTCGGATTCTAGGGTACCTTGGTTCTATAAATACCAGCTCACCTGTGTGGATTGGTATGCAGGTGGAACAAGGAAATAAGACCAAGCCAGACGGTATGAAAACAATGAAGAGGGTGAGGGAGACTCCTGGGCTGGGGTGTAACTTTACACCCCTTCGGACTTTTTGGAGGGGTGAAAAAGTGGGCGGAGAATTAGGCAGTAGTGCTTTAGGGCACTTTAGCTGAAGTATTTTAGCTCTATGTTTGGTGTGAGGTATGTTGAAGTTCAAGAGTTGCAAAGGTGTAAGCTTGGTGTAAGTGTTCAAGGAAGGGTGGTAGGGCAAGGCGGCGAACAGGGGTGTAACTCTGCACCCCTGTCTTTGGGAGTGGTGGAAGATTGGTGGTGTATCAAGGATGAAGTGCTTTATGGTGAGATGATTAGCTATTACAATAAGTAGAAAGGTGTAAGCCCGCGGAAGAAAAAAACATATGGATTGTTCGAAAAATGCTTCAGGGCAAATTGACTTGATATGGATAGAGAGGGGGTGGAAAGGTGTTAGTCTGGTGTCAGAGTACAATGAAGAGGTGTAACCTACACCTTTATTGAGTGGTGTATCAGCCTGAAGTTCTTATGGGGTTTGTAGGTCCATGATTAGTGCAAGGGTTCTTGTTCATCAGAGGTTTGAAGGATGGTTTGGGAAGGATGGGAAACTTGATGGCCGAAGATAGATGTTAGGAAGAGAGATCAATTCTTATTTTCCCAGTATTTGGAACAGTGGAAGACGAGTTTTATGTAAAGCAAAACTGCTTAGACATGGGTGTGGAAAGTGTTAAGGCATTGACACAAGTACAGTGTAACAATATTCATACACCCACAACATGTATACACATTGTAATCATGAACAAATGAAAAGGAAACAGATAGGAGGGAAAAATGATAGTAAATTTACAGGTATATTCAGACTTCAATGAAAGCGTCATTTTACACTATGAATGAAAGCCGTTCAAACTAATTTCACTGTAGTGTACCAGCATATTCTATCGTCTTGTTGAAATAAAAATGATTTTCTGAGAATTGTACTTAGAATAGATAGACCCAACCTTCATAGATTATTGCATTGTGGTCGTTATAATTCAGTCTGTAGTATTATGTGTGCTCACTTAGCTTTGCCAATGCTTAGTATTGACTTACCCTAATTAAAAGTTTAGTTATTCTTTCTCAGAAAAAATTAAGGGAATACATAATCAGGATATGGAGTTCATTATTTACATGACTCTGCCACAACTGATGCTGCATGCCGTTTGACCTATCATGAGTGACTGTGTCAATAAAGTAACTTTTTTACAAAATATGTACATACTTTCATAGTAAAACAAGAAAGAAATAAGAAATGTTAGGGTATTGTTATTATAGATGTTCCAGTGTGTGATGCTTAGTATAAAATACAACTTAATATTTACATGTACCTGTGGTTGATTTAGAAAATTTTGGAAAATTTGAAGGAAAAAATTGATATACATAGCAATGAACACGGTTGGCACATCTGCAGAGGCAAATATTCTTTATGTTAACATTCGATAATCAAAACCCTTCTTGCACCCAACACATAACATCTTCATTCCCTTCACCAAACCATTGTCCTCTTTGTTTGATCCGATACCTTCAGTCCGGCTTGTTGCCAACCGATGTGGTTTTCAAAACGAAAGTAGAATGTGAGGATGCCATATTTAGCATACCATTCCTCAAAATCACCCCCATCCAACTCAGAACAAAGGAATGAAAGTCTCTCCCATGATGGAGAGGGGGACAAGAACAAAGATGCAGATGGAATTATGTTTTTGGTTTTCATATTTTTCTCTAAACTATTAATTTTCTGGCATGATTGAGGGGGAACAGAAGAATTTGTTTGCAAATGTCAGAAGTTTGCAAACTTAAATGAGGTATGTTTTTATTCTTATTTTCCATTGGGTAGAGGGAGTGGGAGGGGCGCTATAAAATTGCTAAATATTATAAGCGTGTGAGTCTCTGTGTGTGTCCTGTATATATTTTGCATGTGAAAAGCAGAATAGAATACCGTATTAAGCAGAAATTATCATTTGGGTTATATTTTTGCTAGTTTCTTAACCATGAATTCGCTAAAACTTTCACTTATTGGAATGCCCATAGAAGTGTGTAACAATCATCATTCAAAACGTGAAAATGACAAATCGAAAATATGTAAATAGCTTTGAAATTCAATGAATTCACTATTAAAATTTATGTGCAGGTATACTAAAATATTGGCCTTTACAGTAATGAATTACATGGTGTGTTTTTAAAATCATTTTTATGCTTATTCCATTTGGTACTCTGCATAAAATTGTTCCTGAGAAACATTAAAAAGATGTTCATGCAATTCAAACAACAACCTTTTTCTAAAAGGTTGACATGTTGTGTCAACAGATTACTATACAATGTACCTATTAACTGGTGTCATTTTCAGTGTAATACAAGATCGCTTTCATCACCATCAAACCAGTGATATCAAAACAGTTATTCAAACATGTGTCTACATTTTCATCCAGTGCATTTCGAATTATGAGAAACAATCGAATTGGGAGGTGACATTTCTCGAATTCCGTCAATTTGTTTAGGTTCATATGTTGATATTCCCACACAAGGCAATTCCCATTGACCACCATGAGAAAATCTGCGATGGGAAAAAGAGAGAAGCGCCAACCAAAAAAAAAGTGATTCAGAAAAAAAATCTAGATCACCTCTGCACTTCTCTCGTCTTGTTAGGGCATAGATTTATGTCAGCGAATGTCACTTTCTATTTTCCCACCGTTCGTTTGCGTTTGCGAAAGGCCGATGGGATCACAGAGAGAGCGCCGACTGTGTGAGAGCAAGCAGGGGGCGACCGAGTCGTGACACCTCCACAATATGCCAATTCACCCATATGCTGCATTGCTACAATTGGGTGTTCAAGACAGGGAAATGGAATATCTGTGCAGTTAAAATCTGTTATAGTGACCACCTGTCTGTAGTGACCATCTGTAGTCAAACAGAGGACGACTAAGTTGTGACACCTATGCAATATGCCAATTCACCCATATGCTGTGAATTTACAATTGGGTGTTCAAGATAGGGGAATGAAATATCTTTGCACTTGTAAATCTGTTATAGTGACCACCTGTCTATAGTGACCATCTTTAGCTATAAAGCAGGCGGCGACCGAGCTGTGAACACCTTCGCAATATGCCAATTCACCCATATGCTGTGATTTTACAATTGGGTGTTCAAGACAGGGAAATGGAATATCTGTGCAGTTAAAATCTGTTATAGTGACCACCTGTCTGTAGTGACCATCTGTAGTCAAACAGAGGACGACTAAGTTGTGACACCTATACAATATGCCAATTCACCCATATGCTACGATTCTACAATTGGGTGTTCAAGACAGGGCAACGGACTGATATCTGTGCTATTAGACCTGTCTTTAATGACCACCTGTCTATACTGACCATCTTTCTATTGCATGCCCTCTCTTACTTTCATCCAGGACCCATTAACATAAGGATTTCCAATCAATAGCTAATGTATAGGAAATCATGTACTAAAGTATTTGATGGATCGCAATTTACTCTTAAAATTATGTTATGGGCCCTAGATACCAGTTTTTCTGTGTCCCATAACTTGCCCACTGCAGACTGTTATGTTTTAAGTTCGTTTTTATTTAGTGCAAATCCTTGTTTAACCCTTTTTTTAGGGGGTGGGGGCGGCGAAGAAGACAGCTATCATGACGTTGATGTTGACTTACGTTAGATCAAAGAGAATGTTCATTTACAAAGCAGAGAGCTACTCAGAAATTATTGTGCCATTTAGTTTTTTCATCTTGTAGTGTGCAGGCACACTGCAGAAGTTGAAATGGTCCAAATATCACTAAAAGTAAAGAATTAATTCCGAAAGTCTCCCCCACACCCACCACATGATCAGAAAACCACTTTGACCACCCTCAGAGAGTTTGAGATAGATGACAATACCATGTGACACTGAACTTGACCTTGCGGTCAGGTCACCCAGGCCAATTCTGGGGTCATCTAAGGTCATTTACAGACCCAGATATCAAAGCAGAATCTCTGCGAGGCCAACTAGTGGTTTATTACTTCTTTCTTTATTCAATGCATCCCCTGACAGTTTGATAGATTACTGTATATTTAAGTAGCATTAGGAATATTGATCATGATATTTAATAATAATAACAATAATAAACGTCTTTTATGTAGGGCTTATTGCTTACTCATGAAAGCCCTTATGCGCTGAGAGGGGGTGATTATAGATAAAGAAATATGAACATTTTGGCCCTGTACATTGATAAATAGGCGGGTTTACTTGTATATTCAAATTTATGTGCGTTTAACGTAGTTACGTGGTATTCCATAGACTGGTTGATAACAATAAGACTACAATAGTTGGAATCCAGTTTGCATACATTAGTTGTTGCTATGTCGGGCAAGCCTCGGGCAAGCTTTCTGGTTGTCAAGAACAACCTTTGTGTTAGAGGTATGCATACGATTTGCACAGACCCTAACATCACAGCGCAGTAGAGTATATCCATATAGTATCTGCGCTATATAAATTATCCAATTATTATTATTATTATTATTATCTATAAGTAAACCCGCCTATTGAACAATTTTTTCAACAATATGGAAAAACGGTAATTCAAGATTTAGTAACTTCAAACGGGTTTGAGCCTTGTATGTTACAATGTAATCACAATTTTGTATCTTTTTTTTTCCCAAAAATAAGATTAACTATTCCATGGAATACTCTGTAGATGAATCCACTATTGTTATCATCGTCAGCTGTGGGAGAGAGTGAATTACGCTTTGTTTCCGAGTATTCATTAGCTTTGTCAGCGGTGCATGAAAGTAGGTCCTGTCGTTAAGATCGGATATTGCTGCTTTCCAATTATGAAACGGTCCCGCGATGGCGCTTTGTGGAGCATTGAAAGAGTCGTCGGAATGAGAGTGAAGTTTCGGAGAAGTGTGTGTGCGTGTTTGTTGTGTGTGTGTGTGTGTGTGTGTGTATGTGTATTTGTGTGTTTTAGGGGGTGTTGTTCAAAAGTTGCAATTGATCGCAAGTGGCAGTTGGTCGGAATACGCCAATCAAAATCATTGTTTCATGCGCGTCTTGTTAACTGCGCGCACCATGTGCGAATGAAAATGTGCGTTACAATGTGCAAAGTTGCAGTTGACTTGCAGTTGATTTTGAGCAACACCCCATTAGTGTCCATTTGATCCATGAACTTGGTGCAATGTTGGTTATGTGCAGGATCCTGGCTAACTTTGTTTAATTTGTCTGCATTCGTGGCATCTCATGATCTGACTCTCACTCTGAGCAGAAGGGACCAAGGAATTGAACAAAGTCACTACATTCAAGCCTTCACAATAGCATAGCTGCCAACTGTTACTAACTTTCAGTAATCATGACTAATTTTGGCATAAGATTTGTCAATTTTAACAGTAATTTCCTGGAAAGATTACTAATTTTTTTGCAACATGTGCACCATTCGCTTCAATGTATAATATGTGAAGATTACTATTATGTTGTTGGATTATTACTAATTTCCACTTAGTCATGTTGGCAGCTATGCAATAGTTTCATGAACATTAACAAAAGTAGCTCTGCTGTTTTTTCACCGAACATGTGTGACACCTGTTCAACATTTCCTTGTAGAATCAGCGGGAAGAAAATGGTTTTTATGTGCATCAAGTTATTGTGAATGCTTGAATGGAAGTTGTTTGCAAAATCCTTTGTCCCTTCTGGTCATCGTGCCTGCCCTGTTTTTGCTCTTACGAATAGAATACAGCACTAACCAATAGTCCTTTTTTTTTTGACAAGCCATTTCGTGCTTATAATGCAGAAATATGTATGATTGATGCGTTGATATACAAAAAAATGAGTCAGCGTTATGAGTGCAAATAGTCGGCCGGTTCCATTCACCGTTTTTCAAAGAAGACATAGCGAAAACTCGACAGTGCATACCGATCGAAGACCAAGGACAATAGCAAACTTTGGCAGACAAAAAGAGTTCTCCAAAACGTCGCCATTCAGCGTATAGACAGACCCTTATTTGGTTAGTGAAGAGCAGATATAGGTCAATAGGAGAAGTTCGAATTTCTCACGGTGATATCGCATGCATGTTCTTTCATGTGACTGAATGAGAGAAGATTAGGGCGGGGGTAAATTTTACAAAAGGAATGAAATAAACCTACTCCTGTATAAGCTTATATTTTAGCATGCAGATATATTTTCGTTTTTTTTTAGACCAGTTGATATTTTGTTGTGTTTTTAATTTTGTATTTTTGACAACATTTCTATGCATTAGAATGTGCATCATACGGATTGGAAATTTTCACAAGGCTAGGACCATGAAATTGTGAAAATAACACCACCGCAAAAATGTCAGCTTATACAGCATGTTTCTCGCATTTTACATTGGTTTATTTTGTTTGGTATGACACTCTTTTTCTTTCCTCTTCTTTGTCCATTCTCTCCTGCTCTCCCTCTCTCCCCCTCCATTTCTTGTACTTTTGAAGTGGCTCTTGCCTTGTATGAATAAAAGCCTTTTGCTTTTCGTTCATCCCTGGTTCAATAGACATGGTAGGAAGGCTTGAAATAAATCTAATTTGAAGTTTAATGTTGTAATAAATCATTTACTACAAAATGGCAGATATCCACAAACCTTTTACACTGTATACCACTTACAGGAAAAAATGCTCAACATAATTTGATACATGAGGAATTTCCTCTCCATAGGACGGCGAGATAAAACACTCTCATTCAGAAACCGATGCCAAAGCGCTTACACGATTACAGCAGCCACAGAAACACAGCCCATTGATGTGAAATCATGTGTATCTCGGGAGCTAATTGGTCTCGGTTTGGTGTCAAAAAGTTGATGTAATCTGATGTGATCCGTCTGATTCTGACCGAAAGCGACCGTTGTTATGTCTAGCCAGTCAATGACCCCATAATACCTGCAAAAGAAATTCACATTCTGTGTATATTCTTATGTACCTGCCATTTAGCCTGGATAGTGGCCATCATGGGCATGGTGGTGATTGTAAACTTGCACTTGCTTCTAATAAATGCTTGATGAAATCATATTCCTTACATTTTAACCCTCCTCGCCTGATGAGGAGTTCTAGAGCTAAAATGTATCAGTTTTCAAACAGAACTATGCAATACCATAATGAATCACACCTGTCTCTTTAAAATCTGTTTATTGTTTACTGGCATGATGTTCATGTAGCTATGATTTACATTAGTTGCTGATTTTTTTTTAAGTTTTTTTTTTCTAAATTAATAAGATTTTTGACCTCTGGTTCTTCAAGTGAATTCTTGCCTGTAAAAGTTTATTTCAAGCGAACATGTGTTCTATTGTTTTACCCTTTGCTGAAGTAGATTTATTTAACAAGCTTTTTCAGTTTATTTCTTTGCAATTTGATTTGACGCACATTTATCCACCTTTGAAGCGAACATGTTCGATTATCTAATACCATTTGCTTAAGTAGGTTCTTACAACGAGCTTTCTTAGTTTATTTCTTTGGAATTTGATATGCCACACATGTATCCACCTTGCTTTCAATACCAATAGATTGCTATTGTCTTTTGGGAATTCCCCTATAAATCTTGTACATTACATGCTGGAAGTTGAAGCAAAAAACCTTGGTATCATTACTAGCCAAATGATGACAACCATATTCAATTACATGTACCCATCCTCAACCTTTAATTGCCCCGTAAAATTGTAATTAACACCTTCGGGACACAATGAAAGCAAAACTAGTTGATATGAAAATTGCCCTTTATACTCCTGAATGCCTTCGGTGTTCGGGGGTTTTCCCTTTTCTATAGAATCAATGTTGGGTGATACCAATCGAGAACTCTGTGTTTTTACAAATATTTACAAAATGGCACAGACTTATTGAAACAATGGAAACAGGATGTAATATACTTGAAACGATCCAATAATTTCATATGGAGCATTTTTGTCTTGTATTTGGGACAACTCACACGGTTACATGTAAATATTTGTACAGTTTGTACTGAAATTCATTTTGCCAGATTAATAAGATCAT
The DNA here is from genome assembly GCA_036244855.1 of Temnopleurus reevesii. Taxonomy (NCBI): domain Eukaryota; kingdom Metazoa; phylum Echinodermata; class Echinoidea; order Temnopleuroida; family Temnopleuridae; genus Temnopleurus; species Temnopleurus reevesii. The sequence continues at coordinate 37,662 of BQKZ01007537.1, read as the reverse complement.
CTTGCATTTTTTTCCACCTCGGCAATCGTGTGGAGAGCCATCTAAATATTTGATTCATCAAACAATTCTTGAGACTTGGGGTATGTTTTTCTGAGTTAAATCTGTCAACTATAACATGATATAATAATGTTTTTAACGAGGTAACATAATCTCATTTAATCCATTGTAATAAATTTAAGCATGTATTTACACAGGGTTTATCACAAAAAAGAACCTGTGTAAAGCAAATCCTCCACAGTCATTTTGTTGAAAGCTTTAAAGAAAAAAAAAATAGATAGTGGTGATCCAAATAGCTAAAGTCAGGCTCTTGTATTGAGCCCAAGTCTGTGAATGTCTCTGCTTCAAATCACCCTTGTCTTCAGCCCGACTATATGTAGCAATCTTGTCCAAATACAAATAGAATTTACAAACTAATATCCATGCACCTTCCCTTTCATCCTGCCGTTGCGATGATCCTTTGGAGCGAAATAAAATAAAAATGAAATTACTTGCTCTATTTTGAAACCAAATCCGCCCACTCAGTGCTCCCGAATCGCAGGTAAGGAGAGGGGAAGGATGATTGTTGGAGAGTGCGGAGGTTTTGGTACCAACTGCCGTCCTATTTGCACAAGAGTATGATTTTAATCACAGAATTATTGTTGCCAATTTGTAGTTTGCCCGTTTGTTTGATGATGGAACCTGCGAATGAAAGGTCAGCTTTCGGTCACGACCAATCTCCAGCGTTGCTCGAAAACCGGAAGAAAGAGCGCGCGTAAACAACCTCGCGGCGGAAGGGGGAGAGGGCGTGAAGGATGGTAGTGATTTTTGAGGGGGTGGAAAATCAGTGGGCAGATAATCAGATTAACGCGATTAAGAAGCATACAAGAAAGATGACATTCGGAGATTCAGAAGGGAATTTGTTCTCGTCCGATGAACACATTATGACCAGGGGGGTGGTTGAGATTCACTTTTTGTGATTTTAGGTCATGCATGCCTACATTTCCTTTTTTTTTCTCTCTGATTCTCTTTCTTTTTGTAAAAATATTCACCCTTTCCATCCAATCCAAGCCAAACTCCAGCCTTCTTTGTTCTTGCTTTGAAAAAGGGCATATAAATAGATAGAAAATAAATAAATAAATGCATATTTTCCAAGGCTGAACGATGCATTTATCTGTTTACTTATTTACATTTTAATTGTTTTGCTTCACATTCATGCCTTATATTGATTATTAATTCATTAATTTTCCCCCATTCCCCACACACGCAATCAGAGAGAAAAGTGTATGATTTTTTTTCCAGAGTAGATAGTTTTGAAATGGGACAAACAATCCTTTTGAAAGTATTTCTGAATTCAAATCTTATTAGAATTCATAACTGATTATCTTGCCTGATCCCAAATTACACTTTGTAGCACATTCGCATTTACTATACTGATGAATTAGCTGTCCCACATGAAGCTATCATGTTACCCCCAGTCTAGTGGCCTGCATACAAAATGTGAACATCTTTTTCATCAAGAGATTGAAAGTGATATCGCCCCTCCTCCACACTTTTTTCATCACTTTATTCTCCTCTTCATGACTCGCGACCTGATTTCAAAATCGCTGTATGGAAATACTCCCACACTTTAGTTTTTAATGAAAATCTTTGGATGTCAATAGGCAATATTCTCAGAATGAAAATCTAAACTCAACATATGTTATGGGTGCAGTGGAGAACATTATTTGAATACTGCATGTTCATGTCTGTAAAAAAAAAACCCACCAAAATCTGAATGATTTAATTGGTTTGCGCCTGAAGAAAATTAAATTGTTATAATTATTATTTATTATGAATGTATTTATGAATTATCCAAATGAACACTTAATGCCAGGTAATCTCTCGATATTAATACTTTTGTAATTCCAATAGCAAAGGTGTTAATGTTGTTTTGATTTCCCTTTTGATATAAGGGGGAGTGTTTCATTATAAATGGTACAATTTGTTCATTTAAATTTACATTTATGTCATTTGCATGTGTCCTGTACACCATGTATTCTGATGCAGTGTAGACATCTACTGCAAGATTCCAACACAGCTGATCGCATGTAAACAAGCTCTCTATCCCTCTTTCCCTTTTCCCCTTTCTCTCTTTCCCTTTCTCTCAATTTCCCTTTCCTTCTCTCTCTCTCTCTTTCTCTCTCTCTTTCTCTTTACATTGTACATCACACAAGTGCATGTGATATTGGCTTGCGTATGACATTGCCACTGCAAAACAGCTGATCACAAATACCTAAACAACCTTTTAAATTCTCCTCCTTCCAACTCTGCTTCTCTCTTCTTCTTTCTCTCACTTTCTATCCCTCTCTCTCTCTCTTTCTCTTTCTCTCTCCATAGCTTGTGTGTATTGGTTGACACACCTTTTCTAAAAATAGATCCCTCATACCAACAACACAACCTGAGCACCCTCCATATTTATAGGGAAAGGATCCTAGTCTTGATTTTAGACCATTGTGGTAATAGTTTCACTCTTGAAGCCGGAGCTGTTGAACTTTCCACAAATTTCAAACCATGAAACGTAGTATGATGCCAAATTATATTCATATTTACTTTTTGTGAAAGTCTCAAATAGAAAAGTGCAAGAAAAGTGCAAGAAAATTGGTTCTTTACAAAGTAGCAACCGAAACAGTTTCACTGAAGCTTGGAGTATATTAATATAATGAAATCAGAACAATCTAATTGTAACACTCAACTTACCTTTCGTAAAGATTCCATTTCAAAATCAAAATGATTTCATTTTCTAAATTTGTTCTTAGTAAAAGCATTATAATCTATGATATAAGTCAATGTATCAGAATAATTAAACAGTAATTTAAATCGGTCAATATCCACATGAAATTGCTTGATTTTAGGGAAATGCAATGAAAACACCCATCAATTATTGTAAAAGTTGTTCTCAATTCTCATCTTCATTCTGGAACAAATTCATTATGAAAACATCATTTTTCAGGGTCTGATTATTTTGAGACTAATCCCCCATCCTGACAGCCAATACATTGCTCTATATGCAATTGACCTTCCTGTGATATCTACCACTCAGCACACACACAACAGGACACACACTCTCCCTGTTTTTCTGAATGACAATCCCCCAAGGCCCGCCCCCATGGTCAGTCCCTGCCCACTGATTGGCCGGGGGTTGTATCCATCCTTCCCTGATTGGTCAATGCTGTTGTGGGGTGCATGCTAATTAGGTTATGTCTAGATTAGAAGGCTTAGGGTTGATTGGGTAAGTGACATATGATACTGTCAATGTCAGAATAAAACTGAGTGATCATCGAAAGTGATAACCATAACCATGGTGATAAAAATAAAGGAGCCAAATTTATGTTCCTTCATATTATATTTTTAAAAACAGTACAAGTCCATTTATATAGTGATTATCAATGTCATTAGAAATTCACAGTTGTTTATATTTTGTTTACTTATTATAGAAGCAATTTCACATATGCTTATAATTTATCAAGGCCTTATTTGTTTTCATGATACACTTGACTGTAGTTTTCAAAATATGTAGGCCTAATTGAAATATTTTGAACAAGACATTTGTTTCATGAAATTAGGAAAAGGAAAATTAAAAAAATCACAATTTTGCATCGAGATGCCATATTGCAATGTAATATGAATACCTTTAGGCCCAAAGAAAAATATTGATTGATTATCCAAGAATACACTTCACACGTAAAACATTTTTTCTTTTGAAGACCACATTTTAAGCAGAAAATAGGAGTACTGTTTAGGGTGGAGTTTTCACGGTAGTTTTATTTTTGCAATTTCGATGTCTTGGCCTCGCGAAAATTTCCACTTTGTATGATCCACATGCATATGTATGGACAGGCACTTTCAAAAATAATGCAAATAACAGCACAGCAATGGTCAGAAATTGAGGAAATATCTGTAAGCTAAAATATTGGCTCATACAGTAGTATGCATTGTATGCAACATCACAATTATGAGAAAGATGACTCATACAATGCACAAGGTTTGCTCCATAACTTCATCAAATTTTCATGTTGTTTCCCTTCAAAAGTGTGAATATGAGTCTAAAATTTCATTGCTGCGATGTTCCAAGATGATTCAAGACAAGAAGGAGAAAAATAAGAGGGGAATTAGGAGAAGAAGTAGAAAAGGAAAAGAAGGGGAATGATGAGCCAGGAGGAGAAGTAGAAGAAGGAGAAGTAGAAGAAGGAGAAGAAGATGAATGAGGAGGAGAGAGAATAAGTGAGAGACAGGGAGAGGAAAAGGGAAGAAGAATGAGGAGAGTGAAAAGGATAAGAACAAGGAGAAGAGGGTGAAGGAAGAGAAAAAAAGACAGGTGAAATGTACCTTGATAAGAAAAGATGATCTTCAAAATCCAATAGATCATTGTGCATTTTTGTTTACAACACACAGATTCTGTGCAAAAGTGCATTGACCTCCAGACAAACCAAANATGGAATATCTGTGCAGTTAAAATCTGTTATAGTGACCACCTGTCTGTAGTGACCATCTGTAGTCAAACAGAGGACGACTAAGTTGTGACACCTATACAATATGCCAATTCACCCATATGCTACAATTCTACAATTGGGTGTTCAAGACAGGGCAACGGACTGATATCTGTGCTATTAGACCTGTCTTTAATGACCATCTGTCTATATTGACCATCTTTCTATTGCATGCCCTCTCTTACTTTCATCCAGGCCCATTAACATAAGGATTTCCAATCAATAGCTAATGTATAGGAAATCATGTACTAAAGTATTTGATGGATCGCAATTTTCTCTTAAAATTATGTTATGGGCCCTAGATACCAGTTTTTCTGTGTCCCATTACTTGCCCACTGCAGACTGTTATGTTTTAAGTTCGTTTTTATTTAGTGCAAATCCTTGTTTAACCCTTTTTTTAGGGGGGGGGGCGAAGAAGACAGCTATCATGACGTTGATGATGATGACTTACGTTAGATCAAAGAGCAGAGAGCTACTCAGAAATTATTGTGCCATTTAGTTTTTTCATCTTGTAGTGTGCAGTCACACTGCAGAAGTTAAATTGGTCCAAATATCACTAAAACTAAAAGTAAAGAATTAATTCCGAAAGTCTCCCCCACACCCACCACATGATCAGAAAACCACTTTGACCACCCTTAGAGAGTTTGAGATAGATGACAATACCATGTGACACTGAACTTGACCTTGCGGTCTGGTCACCCAGGCCAATTCTGGGGTCATCTAAGGTCATTTACAGACCCAGATATCAAAGCAGAATCTCTGCGAGGCCAACTAGTGGTTTATTACTTCTTTCTTTATTCAATGCATCCCCTGACAGTTTGATAGATTACTGTATATTTAAGTAGCATTAGGAATATTGATCATGATATTTAATAATAATAACAATAATAAACGTCTTTTATGTAGGGCTTATTGCTTACTCATGAAAGCCCTTATGCGCTGAGAGGGGGTGATTATAGATAAAGAAATATGAACATTTTGGCCCTGTACATTGATAAATAGGCGGGTTTACTTGTATATTCAAATTTATGTGCGTTTAACGTAGTTACGTGGTATTCCATAGACTGGTTGATAACAATAAGACTACAATAGTTGGAATCCAGTTTGCATACATTAGTTGTTGCTATGTCGGGCAAGCCTCGGGCAAGCTTTCTGGTTGTCAAGAACAACCTTTGTGTTAGAGGTATGCATACGATTTGCACAGACCCTAACATCACAGCGCAGTAGAGTATATCCATATAGTATCTGCGCTATATAAATTATCCAATTATTATTATTATTATTATTATCTATAAGTAAACCCGCCTATTGAACAATTTTTTCAACAATATGGAAAAACGGTAATTCAAGATTTAGTAACTTCAAACGGGTTTGAGCCTTGTATGTTACAATGTAATCACAATTTTGTATCTTTTTTTTTCCCAAAAATAAGATTAACTATTCCATGGAATACTCTGTAGATGAATCCACTATTGTTATCATCGTCAGCTGTGGGAGAGAGTGAATTACGCTTTGTTTCCGAGTATTCATTAGCTTTGTCAGCGGTGCATGAAAGTAGGTCCTGTCGTTAAGATCGGATATTGCCGCTTTCCAATTATGAAACGGTACCGCGATGGCGCTTTGTCGGGCATTGAAAGAGTTGTGGGAATGAGAGTGAAGTTTCAGAGAAGTGTGTGTGCATGTTTGTTTTGTGTGTGTGTGTGTGTATGTGTATTTGTGTGTTTTAGGGGGTGTTGTTCAAAAGTTGCAATTGATCGCAAGTTGCAGTTGGTCGGAATACGCCAATCAAAATCATTGTTTCATGCGCGTCTTGTTAACTGCGCGCACCATGTGCGAATGAAAATGTGCGTTACAATGTGCAAAGTTGCAGTTGACTTGCAGTTGATTTTGAGCAACACCCCATTAGTGTCCATTTGATCCATGAACTTGGTGCAATGTCGGTTATGTGCAGGATCCTGGCTAACTTTGTTTAATTTGTCTGCATTCGTGGCATCTCATGATCTGACTCTCACTCTGAGCAGAAGGGACCAAGGAATTGAACAAAGTCACTACATTCAAGCCTTCACAATAGCATAGCTGCCAACTGTTACTAACTTTCAGTAATCATGACTAATTTTGGCATAAGATTTGTCAATTTTAACAGTAATTTCCTGGAAAGATTACTAATTTTTTTGCAACATGTGCACCATTCGCTTCAATGTATAATATGTGAAGATTACTATTATGTTGTTGGATTATTACTAATTTCCACTTAGTCATGTTGGCAGCTATGCAATAGTTTCATGAACATTAACAAAAGTAGCTCTGCTGTTTTTTCACCGAACATGTGTGACACCTGTTCAACATTTCCTTGTAGAATCAGCGGGAAGAAAATGGTTTTTATGTGCATCAAGTTATTGTGAATGCTTGAATGGAAGTTGTTTGCAAAATCCTTTGTCCCTTCTGGTCATCCTGTCTGCCCTGTTTTTGCTCTTACGAATAGAATACAGCACTAACCAATAGTCCTTTTTTTTTTGACAAGCCATTTCGTGCTTATAATGCAGAAATATGTATGATTGATGCGTTGATATACAAAAAAATGAGTCAGCGTTATGAGTGCAAATAGTCGGCCGGTTCCATTCACCGTTTTTCAAAGAAGACATAGCGAAAACTCGACAGTGCATACCGATCGAAGACCAAGGACAATAGCAAACTTTGGCAGACAAAAAGAGTTCTCCAAAACGTCGCCATTCAGCGTATAGACAGACCCTTATTTGGTTAGTGAAGAGCAGATATAGGTCAATAGGAGAAGTTCGAATTTCTCACGGTGATATCGCATGCATGTTCTTTCATGTGACTGAATGAGAGAAGATTAGGGCGGGGGTAAATTTTACAAAAGGAATGAAATAAACCTACTCCTGTATAAGCTTATATTTTAGCATGCAGATATATTTTCGTTTTTTTTTAGACCAGTTGATATTTTGTTGTGTTTTTAATTTTGTATTTTTGACAACATTTCTATGCATTAGAATGTGCATCATACGGATTGGAAATTTTCACAAGGCTAGGACCATGAAATTGTGAAAATAACACCACCGCAAAAATGTCAGCTTATACAGCATGTTTCACGCATTTTACATTGGTTTATTTTGTTTGGTATGCACACTCTTTCTTTCCTCTTCTTTGTCCATTCTCTCCTGCTCTCCCTCTCTCCCCCTCCATTTCTTGTACTTTTGAAGTGGCTCTTGCCTTGTATGAATAAAAGCCTTTTGCTTTTCGTTCGTCCCTGGTTCAATACACATGGAAGGAAGGCTTGAAATAAAACCAATCTAATTTGTACACTTTAAAGTTGTTGTAAATCATCTGCTTCAAAATGGCAGATATCCGCAAACCTTTTACCCTGAATACCACATCGAGAGAAGAAAAAATGCTCAACATAATTTGATACATGAGGAATTTCCTCTCCATCGGACGGCGAGATGAAACACTCTCATTCAGAAACCGATGCCAATGCGCTAATACACGATTACAGCAGCCACAGAAACACAGCCCATTGATGTGAAATCATGTGTATCTCGGGAGCTAATTGGTCTCGGTTTGGTGTCAAAAAGTTGATGTAATCTGATGTGATCCGTCTGATTCTGACCGAAAGCGACCGTTGTT
>BQKZ01007537.1:0-10712 GCA_036244855.1 Temnopleurus reevesii | reverse complement strand
TGTTTTGTATTGGGAGAACCAGGTACATATTGGTTCATTAGAGCTGCTCCGCTGCACATCGCGATGATACCCAACATCCGATCAGCTGCGGAAGTCTCCAATATCGCGCCCAACGAGTCGTATCAAATCTGGGATTCATGCGCTGGACGGAAATGAGCGTTTGGCAGACAAGGGCAAATGGAGAATTTTCATTTGTTATGGACTTTAAGAGAGAGAAATATGGATAGAAATTGTTTGAAGATTCCCTGTTTTGGTCCTGTATATCATTTTGACATTGATTTAATTTTCAGTAAAAGGAATCTGCATATAAACAATACTGTATTCTGATCTTTAAGGTGAAGATATCTGACATAAATATTTAAAACTGAATGATAATCATAGTCAAAATCAAAATCATCCATCAGCAGCAGCAGCAACAGGATTATCATTATCATCATCATCCAAATCATCATCATCATCATCATCATCGTAATCATCATTGTTATTATCACCCTCATCATCTTCATCATCATCATCATCATCATCATCTTCTTCTTCTTCTTACCCATGAGAAGCCATAAGACTAGCCACAAAACAATGCACATAATTTTTCTACAGATTCAACAGAAATTCAATTGCAGAATAGAGTCCCAGGGTTCTCTTTCTAAGTTGTATCGAGGCACCTCAATTGTTCCTCCTAAGAACTTCTCCGTATTACATTAATGTTATATGTGCCATTGTCAGAATCCAATCAAGCAAAAGAATCATGTAGAAAACCAACTTGTCATATTTTCCCCAGGTCTGCCAACCCCAAGGCAAAACACCTTTCTGAGCACCACCACTTACAGGGATAATGATAATAATAATACACAATATTTATGTAGCGTGATAACACAAAGTAATTGTAATCGCTCTGTGTATCAAAACCCGACTATAGCATGGCTACCATTCAGCACTCACTGCATTCAAGGAATTTCTTCCTACCAGTACCCATTCACCTCACCTGGGTTGAGTGCAGCACAATATGGATAATTTCCTTGCTGAAGGAAATTAACATCATTGATGGGATTCAAATCTACGACCCTCAGGTGGAATGGGGAGAGTCAGAGCCTCTACACCACGACGTCTCCATGTAATATATTTCCTCAAAGTTTTTTTTCAAATAGATATTTTTCTAAATTTGTTCTAAACGAATGCTACCTTTTTTGTCTCCTTTCCAGGTTTTTCACACGTGAAGTGGCCAAACCCTGGTCAAGGTATCGTTCTCGTAAATCGAGGTAAGTCCATCGTGAAAGATTAAATTTCCTCTTGAAATCATTTATCTTTCCTTCTTCCGCTCCCACCTGTTTGTAGATTGTCTCATTCTCCCCACATTTTCCCCCTTTTTTCCTGTTTTTTTTTTCATTTAAAGTAAAGACCTTTTTTTTTTAATGCACTTTTGTTATTTTCAGACACCATATCCAGATGAAGATTCGTCTTGTATCAATGGTAATCCCATTAGCAATCAAATGATTACATATTGACAGAAATATAGCTTTCGCTACAATTAAGCAAAAAGTGAAAAAAACAATTTGAGGATGCATGTACATGTATGTCAGTGTGAAAGGCTTTTGCACTCTTTAAGCGACAATTGTAAGATGCATTTTACATCTCTCGTTCGCTTAAAATAAGATTATCTTGATCAGAAAATGATGCAAATTGTCTAGGCGGAAATTGGTCTCTCTAGCGTGCTTTCGCAATCATTATTTACTAGCTAGTGATAGTCGCACTGTGGTTGAACTTTTGTGAGAGGCCTAAATTCATACATCGGGCTATTTGATAAAACCATGTAAGATGACAAATAATGAACTTTTAGTAAACCTAACTACTGTATATTAGAATAGTTTTTTAGCTCATCCAAATGAAAATAAGAGTAATACTGGCATGCTGATTTTATTTTATTTCCATTTTCACGTGGTTTTTCTATTGTGATTTTCAATTGATTGATTAATGTGTTGCTAAATCATAGATTAAAAATAAAAAATCCCCTTCATAACATTTCAAATGGTTAAAAATTGGCAATGGCTAGATTTTATGTAGATTTTATTTCTCATTCAACTCATGTGTCTAATATTTAAAGCATTGAAACGAAAGTAATTGAACTTAATATTCAAATGTCTAATATTTAAAGCATTGAAAAAAAAGTAATTGAGCTTAACATTCAAATGTGGTCGATCATCCTAAAAGGGTTAAGATATCGTTGGATTAATCTACCTGAAAATGATCCAGTAGCCCCATGTAACAGCATCACATCATTCTTCCAAAGTATTACCTTTGTTATCCTTCCAAACCTGAGTTTGAAACTTGCCCGATTTTCTAGTTCTTATCCTCTTGATCCGCTTCAATTATGAATATGGACTTCCTAATACCCATGTCTGGATCATTTACGTTTTCTTGTCATTGCAAATAACGTCATGGCAACGTAACCAAACGCTTGTAGCTTTGTGACGTACATTTCAAATCCAGTAGAAACCTTTTGAAAATAAGGAATGATAACAATAATAACTCGCTCTCAAACTTCTTCTAATTTGAAGCGATTAGGATCAAGGGATGAGATGTGTGTATCCGGATATTATCAAGTTGCTATGTTTGTTGAAGGCGTGTAATTTTAGAAAGCTTTACTCTGATTTCTAAAAACAGTATTTGTATTAAAGTGAAAAAGGGTGTGCTGACGTTGGTTGAATATTTAGTCCAAATCGGCTGGCGTCTTACATCGAAGTTTTTTCAAAAGTAATCTCGGCAATCAAATTAAACCATAAAGGGACAGAGCTCTCAGGAAATGAAAATTAATTTTCAAAGGCAAAAAAAAAGAAAGAATGAATTTATGAACTGTAAAAAGATCTTTTTTTTTAGATTATCTTACGTTTATCATGGAGTTAAAATTTGAAACTTTTTCAAAGAAAGAGTAGCTAATCATTCAATATTTTCTAGAGTGAAGATTCTTTTGCGTTTTTGAGTGAGAGTATGAATTGGTTTAGCAGGTACAATGCAGTCAAATTCTTTTGCTTACCCGTTACCTCTATACAGCTGGTGCATGGTCACAGTGGGGTCAATGAACCAAATATAGCTTAGCTTTCTATTGATAACAGGTTGCGAAGCATTCTGACTTGCACTGTAGGTGTACACTAATGAAATTATGAAAATTAAAGCTTAGTGGATACCATATTAGGATGTGCCTCCCATCAAGGATTTTAATGTGCATTTAGGCGAATGAATAGGAAAGGAGAGGGCATTGTAGGGTGACGTGACGTTTGCGAGAGCTACTGTGTTAAGACATCGCGCTCAGACCATCCACCGAGACAAGACAAGACATAACATCTCCTTAAACATTCCTGACAATCTTCTGCTTATGATGACGCCATCGCCGTGGCGACGAGGGGTAGATACATCACTAGGTGTTTGACGTCATGGTTGTCGAGGCCGGGATCGGACCAATGATGACTTGGGATGAGGTTTGGTGACGTCAAAGGAAGAGAGAGACCAGACAGGGTCTTCTAGGGATAAATGGAGAGAGGGGGGGGGGGAGGAAAGAAGATGGGTAGGGGAGGGGGGAGATGGAGAAATGGTGGAGACTTTGGGGAATGGAGACAGGTGGGAGGGAAGAGAGCAATTTTGTATCATGTAATAAATACGGAAAGAGAATGCAGAGTAACTAAGAAGAAGGAAAATTAATTTGGAAAAGAATTGGCGGTAAGGAAAACATATGTAGAAAGTAGAGTGATATGATCTAAAAATAGGTTGGAAATAATTGAGTGAAAAGGAAATGCTGGATATTTACCACAGTTGAGCGATAATATAAATGTGAAAAGAGGGAGGTAAAGATGTGCGGGTGTATGTTCTTTGAATGGAAAGAAAAGAAGAAGCGAAGGGATCAAAATGAGGGATACATTAAATTTAACATACTTTAAAGCATTGAGGGAGGGTGTATAGAAAGCATGAGAGAAGCTAGGAGTTGATGGGATGATAGTGATAGGAAACCGGTTTATACCAAAAGGTAAAATATTCAAAGAAGTAGACAGAGAGGGGGAGGGAGAGAGAGGGAGAGAGAGAGAGAGAGGGGGAGGGAGAGAGAGGGAGAGAGAGAGAGAGGGAAGAGAGGTACAAAGAAGATTGGGAGCAAACTGAATAAGAAGACGATTGCGGAAGACACTTGCAGAGGCAAGACGCGGGATGGGTCGGAAGTGGGAGGAAGAAGCCTCCTGATAAAGTCAATCCATCGATGTTACCTTTTCTCCGCCTCTACAACGCAAAGGCATCTCACAACAGGGAGTTTAACTCCTTATTTGCCGTCTTATCCCCCAGCTCTGTACGATATCATCCGATTTAGCAAGTGGTCAGGTCCTAATCTATTGCGACGGTCCAAGTGATGGGTTATCTAATTAAATTTGACGGTCCATACAATGAAATATGGGAGGCTTTAATCGGGATTGAACAACCGCAATTTGGCTCAAGAAAATAACAACAACCCCCTTGGTGATCACATAAATTTACGTCTTGCATAAGCAATTTATTTTCCTAATGAATAAATGTATGATGTCCGAGGTTTAAATGAATAATCTATTTGTGTCTTCTTCCCAATATCAATTTGATATTTTATGATATCTTTCCCTTTTTGCCTCTGGTTTCGCATTCGTTTCAATTTGTAAATTAATGAACTTTGGTTTGATGCAATTTGAAACTTCTCTATTTTAGCATCTTCAATAATGTTCCTAACATTATAAAGCTTTAAAAAATTATTTTTCACTTCTAAAGTCATTTCAGCATCAAAATCAATTTTTGGCAACACGCAACTCGTGTAAGGTTAACCCTAACCATTTGTCTTGCAAAAGTGAGGACCATAACAAATGTTGTGCCTCCTACATTACGTTAGAAAGAGTTGNGGGGTCAGAGCATGGTGTTAGATCATAATTAACTTGAATCTCGTTGTGTTATAATCTGTCACCTTCTCTGTCGTTATGAGGTCAACTGGCGAAACTGTGACACGCTTTTTAACCCACGACCCATTTCTTCTTACCACAATGCCTTTCTGGAAGATGAAGCATTAACCTGTGTGGTTTCTTAAAGGTATACAATGCCAAAGCAGTTGTAGATGTACCTTGTGGATACAACACTTTTTACATCTTTGAAACTATGAGTATCTTTAAGTATGAAAAGGTGAAACAAACATTTACAGTACTATCCTAAATGAGGAAGAAAAGCTCAGAGCGCACAAAGCCTGTGACTTTTGGCCAGCGAAACAATCACGCTTTATAGGTTGCTGAAGAAATTAAACATTAAACTGGATCAACAGGGACACCAAGTTTTTCTCCATTAAGCTTTTCTTAGAAGTAGCCATGACTCTACGAATGAATGGTGACTCTTTTCTGCACTCGATGGTTACCCCTGTTGCTAAACTGCACCTGAGAAAGGGTCACTAGTCATTTTGTAGAGTCGTGCATATATTTCCCAACAGCTTTATAATTTATAAACCAGTGGTGAGAGGGACGAAATGTGAACCCTTGAAGAATCCTTTGTAATGAGTTTAACCACGCTTTGGAAAGGCGTCTGTTCAAACAAATAATGTTCAGTCAAACTCAAATTTTTGCCACTTTTGTTCCGACTAACCTCATTGTTCCTGATAACCCCATTTCATGGTATTCTACAAGTCGTCAGTTGAAATATCGTCCATCTATTAGGGCCCTCTCCATGAAAACGCCTATATCTCTTAAAACAAATTATATTCGGCTGATCTCAAGATTTTGCAAGTTTTGTTCCTGTTATACTCATGTGTTCCCTTTTACCCCTATGTTCGCTCTCACTCCATTTTAAGGTTCCGTACAAATAGTCAGTAGAAATGTTGTCCTTCTGTTAGGGCCCTCTCGATGAAAAACCTTCATGTCTGTGATAATGTTCAGCCGATCGCAAAATCGGCAAGTTTTGTTCCCGTTATATCGGTGTGTTCCCTTTTGCCCCTGTGTTCCATTTCACCCCATTTCCTGGTACCTTACAAGTAGTCAGTGGAAGTGTCGTCCCTCTGTTAGGGCCCTCTCGATGAAAACACCTTCAATCGCGTACCTCATCCATCAAGCACCTTGCAGTCTGCTCAATTTTCATTAGGCGCTCCTGATTCGAAAAACTGCTCTGTGGTGAAGTCTCCATGTTCAGACCGTGTCTGGTTATAAAATTCAGACATTACCTGCTACCTTTTATTTAAATTTTGTATTGTCTTGAGGCCCGAGGTACAAAATTGATAAGAGAACAAACCTCTCTTCCTGTAAGATCATTTTCAAACAAAAGAGAATATTTTATGACTTTTTTTCTGCCATACTTAATAAAATGTTGAATTTTGCTGAAAACCTTGTATGAAAACTCTGTTTATTCTCTTGATTTGGGTAGATAACAATAGAAGATTTAAACAAAATCACAGGCATATTCAGGTAGGAATGGAACACATGACCTCTCAGATTATCGCCAATATCACTTTTGAAAATATTTGAGGAGAGTTGCAGTGGATTTAGGACGGAGTAATTTCTTCCACAATTAGTCCACAACTTTGAGAGGACATCATTGGCAAAGTGAATGAAAAAGCCAAGGGGAGGAGCTGAACTGCGAAGAGATGAAAAGAATATAATGAGAATTTTAGGATACCTTTCTAAGAGTGTATGCATGTGTATGAGAAATGTCTAATGTTGCCCTCCGACCTAATTCTCGACAATTCATTCAAAGTTTGCAGATCTTTTACAGGTTCTTTCCTGCTATGCCTGCATCGAGTCTGCATGGGCAGACTAGCCTCCCCACTTGACTAGTAGGGCGCGTGCAAGCCGTGCGCCCCATGCACTTGTCTGGCTATCAGCTGATCGTCCGTTGCATAATACGGCAAGGCGGGTTCACCTTGGTGGCAGCGGCATCGCATTATGATAAAAGACCCTCGTTGGTTTGTTTGACGGTCGTGGAGGAGGCCTCATGACGAGGATTGAAGCAACGCCTGGAAATGGCCTCTTTAATGTTGTCTGGTCATGTTGGATCGAGACATATTGGAATGTAGGCTGGGGTGGTATTAGTGTTAAAGTGCAGACTCAAATCGAAATTGTCTATGGTGGCCACCCAAGGGGAACAGAAGTGGCCATTTTGTACAGGTTCTTTGACACAGATTTCTATAAGGGTGGAAGCAGGGACTACATTTAAGAATCTACAGGGGAGCTATAAAAAGCTCACCTAGGGGTTCTCAAGGAGAGTTTTAGTGGAGCTAAATTGGGTCTTCATGTAGTAGATTTGGGCTACAAGGGGCTCTATATATCACTCCCACAAAATCATTTAAGGGGAGCTTAAATAGGAGAGCAATGGCTCTCACTCCCCTTAAATTTTAGTCCCTGTTGGAAGGATTTTTGGGAAGAGTTGTTCTACAGAGACAAGTAACTGCCAAAACCATACATTTTTGAAATCCTGAAAAACACATCTACCTGATAAAGGCCTCTTTCTATGATGTCCTTGTGCAACGAAAGAGACATTCTATGTTGTAGGACGAGGTGCTAAGCATTTTGAGGCACAAAGGTGAAATTTAGTGATGTCAAATCTCAGAGATTGAAGGCACTGTGCGCAGAAGGCACAGAGGCATTGGACAAAGTAAACTCTCACTTGAGTATTCACAAGAGCTTTCGCACACACATGAATGTAACTTCCCTGTTAATTTACTGAACAGCAGCGAGAACTATTCAATGTTTCTCTGCAGATTTAGAGGGAAGGTCTTTTCTCTTGTATGTCTCTATGCTACAATTTTTATAAGCGCTAATATGTGTTTGATAAATTCCTTTAACTATTAATTCCCTGAGGAGAGAGATGTTTTTCCTTTGCAATGCAATGATATTTGCTTTGAAATGAAGTTTACAGAAAATGGAAAGAATAAGAGGGACTGTTTTTTCTTGTACAGATCACTCAAGATAGAGGACCTGGCTGATATTATCTAATAGCTGGCTTGAGCTAATAATGTATTAGCAAATTATGCATGCCTTGTCCTTTCTACGAACTAAGCGGTCTCGTTTGTGATTCAACTTTCGGGTTTATTATACAGCACACCTAGGCGGGCAGGTGGGTACATGATGTAGAGGCACTCGGGGGATGAAGCAAATGAGATAAGGGAGGATTGGTACAAGAAGGAGAAAGAGGAGGGATGGCAGGGAGAAAGGAGAGCTACGGGTTGTTAGAGGGAGAAAAGGGGGTAGCAGGAGATTGAGAGAGGAAGTTGGAAGACGCGAAAATTCAGGGACAAACGGAAGAGAGGGACAGAATATGCAGAAGAGAAGAGAGAGAATTATAGAGATAGACAGAGAAAGAAAGAAAGAAGGAAAGAATGGAAGACATAGAAAGACAGAAGAGAAGAAAGATGGGAAGACAGAAAGAAAGAAAAGATTGATAGAAAGAAAGAATGAAAGAAAGGCGACGAGGAGGGAAGTGTTTAAATTTTGAGATTTTTAGTGAATGGAGAAATGAAATTTGAGAAATGAATGAAATAAAGAGACTTTTCATAACATGTTCACATCTTCCCCTGATTATACCCAAACAAAGATCAAGATATAGGTCATGTTGCTGGAAAGTCTGTGAAACCATCGCAAGCTTTTAGCCTCCCTCCTTGTATGTTGTTCTGCCCTGGGAAGACGTGACAAGCATGGCAAAGACATTGGATAGAGTTCATGTCTACCACTTCAGACCCAGATGCTATATGTGGGGCATTGATGTAGGTTGGTGTAACAGTTTGCAATCAATTACAGATAATTATTTGAGAAGCGTCCGATCAGCTTGCAGGGACAATATGCACAGTTTGATAGCTGGCAAGTTGGTGTTGTTTTTATCCCGGTTATTTGCAACATGCTTACAACTGGCGGCATTAAACTGCAATTGATAGCTGCGAGGGTTTTGTGTGAACTTGGCCCCGAGAAACATGGGAAAACATTGAAGACTAACACAGATGGAGGGGAATGATAGAGAGGGGCCCTGGGACTATGGATGTCAATCGGCTAAATCCCAGGTACCGAGCTGTGTAGATGGGGAGTACATAGATTGGAAATATCGGTCAAGGGATATGGGGAGGGGTAGTTAGAGAGATGGGAATGGGGTGGGGGGCTTGGGATGTCAGTCTTTTGAAACCCATGCACCTAGATGTCTAGAGGGAGAATACATAGATTGGAAATGTTGGTCAGATCTAATGTGGGGGGGGGGGGGGGGGCGGTACAGACAGAGGAGGGGCGAGGGGGCCCTTGGACTAGGGATGTCAATCGGCTAAATCACAGGTACCAAGATGTGTAGGTGGGGAATACATGGATTGTATTGTATTCGGTCAGGGAGAGATTAAGGAGGTAGAATTAGATAGGGAGGGGAAAATAGAGATCCAAAATCTTTTTTTAAAAATTGAAAATTTGTTTTAAAAAGTCCTTGCATACTTTTTTTAATACAAGAGTATGACATTGATTGGGAATGTTATTCAGTTTTTGTGGGGGAGGGGGACAGACAGACAGACAGACAGACGGATATAGATCAGCTAAATCGCAGACTGTCCCTTAAGTTGTATCTCTCATTTTCCGAAAACAGTTAAAAAAAGAGGGAAATCAAAAAGACTTTCAGCTACATGTTCATATCTTCCCCTGATTTCACAATACATCAACATTATTTGAACATGTCCAAATTCTTTTTTTCCCCTTTCTTTTATTGTTACCTATTTCAAAGGCTTCACAAATGAAAAGTTGAGAGGGTTGGAGAGAGAATAACTTGAGACAAAAAGTGGCTGTATTTTGTGCATGCATTGTTTTAAGTGGTATGTTCATATCTCGTTTAGATAGCTTGATTGTGGAAAATAATTTTTCCTTTTCCAAGAATTAGATTTCATTTCAATAAAAATGTTAGCAAATTTTATCCACCATGTTTCATATAATAATCGTATCATATCTGAATTCATATCCGTATCAGAAATTGTTCCTAAAAAACTTTGAAAATTAAGTGGATCCAAATATGACAGGTTGAAATGCTTAATAATGGACAGGTGCCAAAAATCCATTCATGAACACGAACCATTCACCGATGAAGCATTCCCATGACCAACTTAGCGCTTGAACTAACAAGAGACAATATCCAAGAAAGAAAAAAAAATCAGGGAGCTAAAATGCTTCATTTATCCTCGCAATAATTTGCTCAGGAAACCATAGTTCCCCTCACAGTAACCAGACATAGGGGTGTTGCTCAAAATCAACTGCAAATCAACTGCAACTTTGTAAATTGTAACAATCATTTTCATTTGCGTGTGTTGTTTGCATTTAACAAGACGCGCATGAAACAATGATTTTGATTGGCGCGTACCGATCAACTGCAACTTGCGATCAATTGCAACCTTTGAGTTTGAGCAACACCCCCATAGATGGTTATTTCCATAGCTTATACACTGTATTGCACAATTACTGTACATGTATGTATACACTCTCCATCAGCGTATCTCTAAAACGTTGGATGTCTGTTATGGTCATTACTCGTTGCTCAGACTTCATTTATTACTTACGACTGTGCGTGGTTAATGAAAAGAACGCAGACTCGAGGCTCACGCATAGGCTATGTTCACACATATGACGGCACACATTATTTTTTTCTTCAAATTTCACTTTTTTGTGTTTGTTGGAAACTTCATCTTGAGAACTATTCTCATTTTTCCCATTTGCTGCCTGGTTAATGAAAAG
>BQKZ01007536.1:0-16968 GCA_036244855.1 Temnopleurus reevesii | reverse complement strand
TAACACGAATCGAGCCCGCCACTTCCATCGGCTCTCGGTGGTCTAGTGGTAAGACGCCTGTCTAGTCATCAGGAGATCGTGGGTTCGATTCCTACCCGAGAATGCCTGAGATTTTTTTTCTCAGCTTCTCGGTAAAGCACTGTCAATCAGTGTTTATTCATGTTGGGATAAGGCAAGAATTATTCAATCAGAGATTATCGGTTGGCAAAGTAACCCTAGGCGTATGAGAAAGAGTGTGACAAGGGAGAGATCAGGGGTGGGGAGAGAGAGAGAGAGAGAGAGAGAGAGAGAGAGAGAGGGAGAGAGAGGGAGAGAGAGGGAGAGAGAGAGAGAAGGAAAAAAGGAGGAGAAGTAGAATGGAGAAGAAGAAAGAGGAGGAGGAGGACACTCAGGAAGGTGAAAAGTAGAAGGATGAGGATGGGAGGAGAGGAAGGAGAGAAGATGCAAGAGACGGGGAGTGAGGAGATGAAGGATGAGTATGAGTGGGAGGAGAAAGAGGGAAATTGGGGGAGGAGGTGAAAGAAGATAAGAAAGAGGAGAGAGGGAGGCAACTGATGGAGGGAGGATAATGTTCTCCTCCCTTCGAATACTTCACCCTAATACTGATCTTTCGATCCTAGAAGGACCAATAATTGTCTGTGCAACTTTCCTCAACTAGTCAATTGCCACAAATCGATCTAACATGTCTTCATTTTATAAAGCATTGATCCCTATTGTCATGGGCGTCAAACCCAATCAAACTAAACGCTTAATAATCACACCTTAGATGTTGGCATTTATAGCCAACATCTGTTCAGCATTCATGGAATTTTAAAGACGCTTAATGAACGCAGAAGTACGGAGTAAAGACGTTTGACCAACTCTAAACATGCTAAAGGGGTTTGCTTGGTGTTCGACGTAGGCCTATACATACGCGTTAGCATCAGCTAAGCGTCTTTCTTCGGCATTTCTTTCACATTTCATGAACGCAGGTCAGCCGTGTCACACGAATGTCAGGTGTATTGAATTAGAATACGCAGCTAAGCGCAGAAATACGTAAGAGACGCGATTGGCTGATGCAAAATGTGTGTTTGTCTGGCAAAAACCGAAAATCAGTCAAGCGGCTTCCCTGTGGATTTATACTCGCATATATCTGAGCATACCTCATTTTCCTGCGGGACAATACAATATTCTCCTTCATTAAAAATGAAAGGCCGGTTTCCAGCAAGTCTGCCACGCAGTCCTTATCGTCAATATATTCTATTTCGTCCTCAATTTCTTTCGTACCATTTTGTCTTCATGAGTGATGAAGGGAGGAAAGGGTAGGTCGCAAGAGTCTTTTGAACTGCACCCGACATTCTATTTAAAAATGGGTTATGGATCGGATAAGACACCCCTTTGTATTGCTTATTGGGTGTGAAAATCAATTTTTACGAGAGTTATTGAGCAGAATAATTGATTTGATGTAAAAATTTATCGATGAACAACGAAGCGTTAGTCTATATAGGAACCAATTGGTATGGACATGATGGACAGTCACAATGAAAGCGGAAGATCGTCTAAGACCCGGTGTTTTTTTTTATTCTTATTAGACATGTTAGTTTCGAACAAATTGCAAGAACAATGATATTAAAAGACACTTTAACATTATCATTGTCCAATTAAAAAATCTTTGATCAAGCTGTCTTCTCTTTCTTATCATAGTTACTCTCTTAATTCCAAAGATTTATTCTTTAAATCCACTGCCGGCTTGAGATAGTGACAAAACTTTAAGTTTTAAAATAAAACTCTTCTTTGACTTAAAATTTAAAACTGTTAAAGTTGTATGAATCAAATCCATTATGACTTAAAAAACAAGTCTTTTAGATTTATTATTAACACTTTTTTTGTTTTTATTTATGTATGTCAGAAACAACTCTCCGTGGACTTAAAATTGTAAGACAATGAAAGATTTATTTTCAAAAAGTCTTAGGGACTTAATATTAAGTCTTAAGAGACTTAAATATTTTAAGTCTCAACAAAGACTTAAAATTTAAGTCTTCGTAAGCAAGAGAGTAGATGGATGAAAATTATCAGATGCAGAAACTTTCACAAGTACTATCAAGACATTTATTGAATTAAGAGTCACAATTCCAGTGCAGTGTTTATATGGAGGTTACATAATTCTAAATTTGAAGCCACGTTTGAACCACCAAACGCTTCACAGCTTAATTTATGAATAACATAAATAATAATAATAATAATAATGTCTTATTTACCCAGGGTAGCCATATTCAGCTGTAAGTTAGCTGCTCTTCCAGCGGGCCCTGCATAACATAAAGTTATTATTACCCTTCTCCTTTCTTTAATGCCGAGCGCCTGGCAAGAAGGCAGATGGTCCCATTTTTATAGGCCTTTGGTATGACCCGTTCGGGGATTGAACCCACGACATTCCGTTCATGGGGCAGACGCTCTACCACTGAGCCACGCAATGTCATGTCCGGTTAAACTATATTCACATGGTTATGATATATATTATTTCATTCCTTTAAGCCAAAAGGAGCACCATACTAATCCAAGTCTATATATTCTAAATTTGGAAGAGCTGGATTGGGTGTCTTGTATCGTACACGAAGATGACAAATACACGAAAAGAATAATTAATTGTTCAACGACCACCATAATAAGTTGTCCAACGGTCGCCATTTTTCACAAAATATGGTGGGATAGTGGGATTCTTTTTAATCTATCCTTTATACCTTTTTAAAAGTATTATTAATTGTGTCGAGAATGAGACCTCGGAGAGAGTAGAGAAGCAAATGAATCATTTTTAAAATGATTTTTCAGGTTGTATTTTTCACATGTTTATGTAATAGAAAATTTGAAAAACAAATTCAGGTCGGGCGATTTTCAGTGAGATGATTTATTTTTTCTTGGCTAAAACATCCATATAATTCGATGATTAATTTATTAATCGAAATGGAAGGGAGGAAGAGGATGAAAAGAAAGGAGTCGTGGAGGATGAGAAGAATGAAAAAAATGAAGATGATGGAAAAGGAAGAGAGGAAGAAGATGGAGAAGGAAGAGGTGGATAAAGAATTTGGGTTTACGAAAAAAATGTTCAGAAGGAGGTTGAAAAGAAAAAGGAAGAAGTGGTTATGTTGATCAATGAAGACGCTAGAGGTGGAAGAGGAAGATGTGGGAGAAAGATGGGAATGGGGAGGAGAAGAGGCGGATGGAGGAGTATGTGGACTCGACGAAGAAAGAAAAGGAGGATGAGGGAAAGAAAAAGAAGGAGCAGAAGGAGGAAAGGGAAAAAGGATGAAAATAAGAAGGTGGCTGTAGGGGTAATGTAAGAGGACGATACGGAGAAGAATGGAGAGAGGGGTACGTATCCTAGGAGAAGATAAGAGATGGAGGATGGATGGTAACGACGTTAGAAGGAAGAAGGGGATTAGATGAGGAGGAGTAGAAAAGGAAGAGGATGAAGAAGGGAAATTGTATGACAGCAATGAAGAAGTTGGAAGAGGAGGGGAAGAAGAAGAACGAGTGTTATGCATGGTTCGAGTCCCAACCATGGAGTTAACATTATTCAGCAATAAATTTATCCACATTGTGCTGCACTCAACCCAGGTGATGTAAATGGGTACCGACAGGAAGAAATTCCTGAAATACAGCGATGTGCCAAATAAAGTAGCCATAATATAGCCGGGTGATAATGCAACAGATTGCTTAAAAGCACACCTAATGCTATAAAAATCGTTGAATTTATTTATGGCTGCGATGCTTTAGAAGGGTGAAGTAAAGGAGGAGTGTTAGGAGATGATCGTTCTCGACAACGCCTTAGTATTGACGGAAAAAAATGCCCTTCTTCTGGCTCGAAAAATAATTGTATATTTGCTCGCTTTTCATTTACTCATCAGATCAGTAAGAACCAGGGGATTAATATACCGGTGCCCCCCTCCCCTCCCCTCCGAGTCTTCAACTTTTGAATCAGCGCCTGTGAACACCCAGATATACTAGGCCTACACCAAAACACTCTCGTCAGAAAGAGTCTCAATCAACCGATAAAGTCATAAAGTTATCGATTTTATTTTCCAATGGGAGGCTGTAGATAAAACCCCCTTCAATCGATTTTTTCCGAAAGCCCGTCCCCTCTCTGTATTATATCACTCCTGCATTGTACCTAACTTGTTATGGTAAAAGCGTAAACGTAGCCAGGATGAAAGCTGTTCCTTGAAGATGGAAAGAAATACAAAGAGCTAATATAAAGAGAAAGGGGCTGCGCACCGATGTGTATCGCGTTCTTGTATTGATGTTGATTATCGTCAACACTAGTGTTTGCAGTGCAAATTATTTAGCTTTAGAAGGAGACAATTACAGCATCAGGAATCCAAGGATTTTCTTTCAATTATAAAGTATAATTTGTTGAAATAAACTTATCATGGATAGATAGTGATGCCAAATCAGTTTTCAGTTAAAGATATGTTTGCTCCAACATCGTTTTAATGAGATTCAGAAGATGCTAATACCGGATAGATGAAGGACGGATGGATGCAGAATTATTTTCAGGTCATCACCATTAACATGGGAATAGTTTGAATCCCCTTTCGTGGAATGACACTTTGTAACTATAGAAATCTGAGGAACGTGAGGATGAACATCCAAATGTGATATTTCGACCTTGACTTACTTCAGATGAGTATCAGGATGAACAGATGATTTTAATGATTTCTTGAAAATGTGTCCATCTTCATTGCCATGGTTCTGAGGAAGCGAGGCGAACTTTGTTCTGTTTCGAACTTGGAATAAGTTATCATTTGAAGTACCGTTGAGAATAATAATATGTCACAACAACACTTGAAGATCTCAAAGGTCCACATAACAGTGATTATAAACTCTAAAAAATACTTTGAACTTGTTCGGCTTCTTCGGTAAACACTGAAGACAGCGTGAAAAGAACTTAATGGAGCGAATCCTTTGCAGTGTAAATTGCTTAACGCACGGTTGACGCCACGTATTACATCACACCATAAATGACATAATAACGTTACGACCACTTTCTGATATTCATCTTGGACTCCAGACCCATTACAGGTGAGTTAACGTGATTTAGTCTTTTCGATCTTATAGGGAAACTTTGAATTCATATCTCTGCGTGTGATGTCACCAGTACTGGGCGTCACAATTTCAAGAAAATGTCTAACAACCCGCTCGTTAAATTTTGTCAGAATACTGCACTTGTTCAAAGGCGGTTCGTGCGAATCTAATGTTTGAAGTGTTTTTTTATCGAATCAAATTTCTTTAACCCTATGCATTAATATTTATCTATCTTGTTATTTGTTTACTTATTCATTCATTCATCTATTAAAAACATATTTTGAAAGGATAAACAAGATCACACAAAGTACGAATTAGTTTATGTTGTCCAAATTCAAGAATGGTCAAGTCTTATTTAAAAATATGTCTATTACATTTCATGAACATTCTGCGCAAAGATGTCCGAAAGTACTTGCATTGTTAAAAGAACTAGTGAAGATATCACGGTTATTTTGCAGACATTCAAAGGAATGAAAAAAAGGAACAAGGTGCACCAGCCAAAAATGAAAAAAAAAATGGGATAACATAGGATTTCATACATCGTTATAACATTTCCACAATCGCGTTAGACAGCATACCATTGGCAAGTAATTAATTATTTCAGTAACATAATCAATTGTGGAACAATGTCGATGATAATCTTAAGCATGGAAATATTCGGTTGTGGAGTTTTCAGTGGATGTCATACATCGTGATCACATTTCCACAATCGCGTTAAATAGCATACCATTGGCAAGTAATCAATTATTTCAGTAACATAATCAATCGTGGACAAATGTCGATGATAATCTCAAGTATGGAAATATTCGGTTGTGGAGTTTTCAGTGGATGTCATACATCGTTATCACATTTCCACAATCGCGTTAAATAGCATACCATTGGCAAGTAATTAATTATTTCAGTAACATAATCAATAGTGGAACAATGTCGATGATAATCTTAAACATGGAAATATTCGGTTGTGGAGTTTTCAGTGGATGTCATAAGAAAAACATCGTTATCACATTTCCTTAATCGCGTTAAATAGCATACCATTGACAAGTAATTAATTATTTAAGTAACATAATCAATCGTGGACAAATGTCGATGATAATCTTAAGCATGGAAATATTCGGTTGTGGAGTTTTCAGTGAATGTCATACATCGTGATCACATTTCCACAATCGCGTTAAATAGCATACTATTGGCAAGTAATTGATTATTTCAGTAACATAATCAATCTTGGACAAATGTCTTAAAACCAAGCGTGGAAATATTCGTTTGTGGAGTTTTCATTGATTCCAATAAAACCGTGACACCATGGTTCATGGCAACACTTACCATTTTGATTTTTTTTCAAACGCTCTTTCATCATCATGATTATATTTGTTCAAAGAAATATTAATTGTTACATTTTGATATTGGTTCGATTTAGTCACTCCCCATTCTTAATTNCTTTGAATTCATATCTCTGCGTGTGATGTCACCAGTACTGGGCGTCACAATTTCAAGAAAATGTCTAACAACCCGCTCGTTAAATTTTGTCAGAATACTGCACTTGTTCAAAGGCGGTTCGTGCGAATCTAATGTTTGAAGTGTTTTCTTTCAAATCAAATTTCTTTAACCCTATGCATGACTTTGTCCACTGTGATATTTTATCTATCTTGTTATTTGTTTATTTAGTTATTCATTCATTTGTTAAAACATATTTCGAAAGGATAAACAAGATTAATATACACAAAGTAGGAATCAGTTTACGTGGTCCAATATTTCAAGAATGGTCAAGACTTATTTAAAAAATGTCCATTACCATTCATGAACATTCTGCTCAACGATGTCCGGAAGCAATAGCCTTGCTTATAGAAATAGTAAAGATATCATGGGTATTTTGCAGACATTCAAAGGAACGAAAAAGGAACGATGTGCACCAGCCAAAATGAAAAAGGGGATAACAGTGGGTGTCATACATCGTGATCACATTTCCACAATCGCGTTAAGCAGCATACCATTGACAAGTAATAAATTATTTCAGTAACATAATCAATTGTGGAACAATGTCGATGATAATAATCTTAAGCATGGAAATATTCGGTTGTGGAGTTTTCAGTGGATGTCATACATCGTTATCACATTTCCACAATCGCGTTAAATGGCATACCATTGGCAAGTAATCAATCATTTCAGTAACATAATCAATCGTGGACCAATGTCGATGTTAATCTTAAAACCAAGCATGGAAATATTCGGTTGTGTAGTTTTCATTGATTCCCATATACCGTATGACATCAAATGCTACCACACCGTGACACCATGGTTCATGGCAACACTTACTATTTTGATTTTTTTTTCAAACGCTCTTTCATTATCATGATTATATTTTTTCAAATAAATATTAATTGTTACATTTTGATATTGGTTCGATTTAGTCACTCCCCATTCTTAATTGTCCGTCGGCCAATTATATAGTTGTTGGCTGCGCATCCTCCAAACGCCTTTTCTCGAAATATTGTTTTTGGCCCACCATCCAAAACTCTATGCAATCTTAATTGGTTTGATTAAATCATTTTACATTACATCTGGTAAAGGAAAGAACAAAACTAAACCAATAAAAAGTTGTATGAATATAAAATTCATACTTAGAAATTAGGGTACAGCCGCTGAGACAATCAACAATAGCAACACCCTCAAGATATGCACCTTAATGATGGTGATATGGCTCTTAAGGGTGCATGTCTTTACCCTAATGGTGCATACGTCCACCCCAAATATGATATTGTACTAAACGTTACACCCCTAATGATGAAAAACTGCACCCAACATCTTGAACATGTCCAAATTTCTTATCGTGTTGGTGCGACGGCGGTGGTCAGAGGTAGGTGTGATCGGGGCGGGACCCA
Source organism: Temnopleurus reevesii (assembly GCA_036244855.1). Taxonomy (NCBI): domain Eukaryota; kingdom Metazoa; phylum Echinodermata; class Echinoidea; order Temnopleuroida; family Temnopleuridae; genus Temnopleurus; species Temnopleurus reevesii. The sequence goes on along the minus strand of BQKZ01007536.1, from coordinate 9,034 downwards.
CATGATAGCGCACATATATTAACAAAAATACAATGTATTTTAACGTATATTATACTTGCATTTTACATAAATTGCCTTTGCAAACCGGCCTCTTTGAAATCCAGGACTATTAATTCTCGAGTCATTACATTTAATCGATGGTTGACAATCCATCACTTATATAATGAATGAAAACATTTTCTAATCAATATGCGTAGAGGACAGAATGTGACGTCTTCTTTGACACAACGCCGAATCATTTTATCTTTTTATTTTGAACAACTAAACGACTTTTAGTGTGTCGCAAAGAAATGCGAAGGTCGGAACGATGATCTGATAATCTTTGTAATCATTTTGTTTCGAGTATTCAACATAACACCATTTAAAAATGCTCTTAACTTAAAAATTCAAACAATGAGAGCTCGGCGCCAAACTGCAAGGACAATATATTGATTACTTTTACTTTTATTCAACAGCCTCTTAATTTATTGAAGAAATGGGTCTTTGACAAATTTCAATACTTCTTGGGTGGCCGGCCAGAGGAGTCAACAAAAACCTAAAAATTATGATTTAACATCTGAAACATTTTCAGTGATATTCACTGTAGAAAACGACACTTTGTGACCTTTGAAAAATTATATTCCGTCCTTAACACAATAATGACTATCACACAGATTCCAGTTGCATTTACATGTATATAGACAATGTTGTGCTGATGAAGGAGTTTATTTTTATTTGTTTGATATTATCATCAGCTTCTTAAAGTAGCATAGAAGCATGGTCATAATTATTTGTTGTTTTAAGTCGAATTAACCTATATCGATTTTCATACCAAAATCGTGCTAAATTACTTTGCTAATATCCATGAATATCAGGTACCTTTAAGTAAACACCTAAAATTGTGTTGCTTATAGTTTTTCCGCATCAACTTCACAAATATCATACCCGTATTTTGCTACATGTAAAGTAGGTCGTTTACTTTTGGTCTTTCCCCTTCATATCATGACCTAAAAATTAGACCAACCAATGGCCTATTGATGCTCCTCCCACATAACCACTATGACCTCCATCTGGGCAGCGAAATAAATATAAATTTCTAAAAAATCTTCAATATTTCCATAACTCAGCGGGCAGTGGAATGTTTTTGACACATGGGTTGATCTTTGGCCTTCTACCTTTCCACCCAAGCTACTTAGGATACTAAACATGCTAAAAAAAGAGGCCTATAAAAGGAGAGAGTATCCCCACCTATCACCTTTGCTTCTTTTTGTGACGAGATAAAACACAGATCATGTATTTCCGGAATCATATTCTGTATCATGAATCGTTTGCCCCTTTAATATCACATATATTGAAATATATGAGCGTCACAATCACTCTTTCAGATCAGTTTAAAAAGCAATGCAGAACATATAAATTCGAATTCTATTCCACGAGTACTATTTGTCTCTCATATGATTAACACAATTATCCCAGTGCAGCATTTCTTTCGTTTAACAAGAGGCACAATCCACTCATAAATTTGTGTTGATAAGAATATATTTGTCTTTCTAAAGGTTTTAACTCTGTAATCATCTTCTTGTCCTTTCAGATTCGCTTACGGAAAGGATACCAGTCAATCAGCAACGGATAAACACTTCAAGAATGAAAGTCAACTCTCTAGACGGATTGAAATCTGCGATAAGTAGCCATTATCCTGAAAAATAAATATTGTGACGAGTCTAACATTTGAATAAATATCTAAGCCCATCTGGTGTGTACTCGACAAACATTGGGTATAATAGCCCCCAAGAGTCACCATGACTTCTTTTGTTGGGCCCCTCATTGACCCCGTCATGTCGGGGGTCACCGAGCCCCGTGACGTGGGGAGAAGTCGGGGTTTGAACGATGCGGAGCAATGTGAAGAAGGGCGGGCGAAGGCGCAATTCAACTTCAACCCTCTCCCAACGCTCGTCGAAGCTGTCTGCGATGTGAATACGCCGGACGATTGTCGAAACGGTGTCGATAAGGAGATGCCGCGGATTGATGAAAGCAAACCTAGGACCCCACGGCCCGGACGGAAATACAAGGCGGCTCAGATACAGCCGTATACAAATGGATATCATCAGCAACCGCAATCAGGTGTCGATACAAGCATCGGAAAGTCGACATCATCATCATCGCTGTCATCGCCACGAGACTGGCAGTCGACACTACGAGATGGATCCAGCGGCGGTGGCTCGTCTTGGAACTCGAGTCTGGCATGCCCGAAGATTCCCGCGTCTCCACGAAGTCCACGACTACCGCGGCGATTACCGTCTCTCACCCGCTCCGGCTCGGAAGAGTCGCAAACGAACTCGCCTCGCGAAAATGAGAATCAAGCAAGTGAATTTGGTCATGATGGTGGAATTAGCGGAGGGACCGTTATTGCGAAAGGTCTAAGAGGAGAGATAATATACAACAACGACAACGATGATGACGAATATTCGGCAAACATTCGCCATATACCGCTACCGACGTCGTCAACGGTATTTCAGAAAGTGATGACGGACTTTCACGAAAGAGGACTAGACAGAACCCCAAGTCAATCATCTCTTGAAACCATCGGTCCCGGCGATTTGATGGTCAGGAGGTCGTCTTTAGTTCGCACGACACTCGGCTCACCGCCCCTCTTACCTATAAGCGATGTTCCCGATGATGAAGAGACGAATATGAGCAACCTCAGCCTGGATATAGAACTTGTTCGATTAAACAATGGAAATCATGAGGAGAAAATCGAAACTGGGGATGAGCCAGTGCCTGAAATATCAGGAAACGTTAACAATCGAAGCAATGGAGAGAAAACATGCAGTATTGAAAAAGTTCGCAAGATTAGTAAAGACAATTCAAATAAGATTAATCATAAGAAGACATCACCTCGACGCCATATCAAATTCCCCATAGAAAATAAACTTCCAACATGTTCAATTGACGATGACGATTCGACGTCGAAACCGGGCATCGTCATTAGCGTCCCAACCGAAGACAGTCTCAATCCAACCGCGTCACACGGGAACCGTGGTCAGAAGGCGACGACGCGGCCGCGACTGCGTTTCTGCGACGTCGCACGATCAATCAGCGGGGAGAGTCACACCACAGGGTCGTCAGAGACATCAACAGGATCTAATCCTGAGCGATCGCCGAATTCAAGAAGGAAGATTAGTCAAACGACGGCTCCGTCAGAGCTGTCAGTAGGCTCCTCTGAACGATCATCAACGCCGAGACGAAAGATCAGTCACACCACAGCACCATCACAAGCATCATCATCGCCGGAACGATCGCCGAACGCTCGCAGAAAGATCAGTCACACCATGAGTCTGATGGAGTCATCGACAGGGTGTATGGAACGGGCGACGACACCAAGGAGGAAGATTAGTGATAACTCGGTGATCAATCGCCCGAACACGCCTGCTCGTAGTCATCAAGGGAACGAGCCGGTGATCGACATGAAGACTGCTGGAAATATCATCAGGTTTGTAAAATTATATTTAACTCTATCGGGGGGGGGGGGGGCGTTAGGGGAAGTAACTTTCAAAAACTCAAATGGTAAATCAATATTCAAAATATTGGAGCATTTGCAATCTTCGCAAAATGGTAAATTGATATTTAAAACCTGCTTGACCCACCCGCTGTAGTATCGAATCCAGCATATTTAAAACGTGAAGGTATCACTCCTCGAATGTTTTATTCACCTTTTGGTCACGACGGTTTGACTTTAAACAAATGTCTTCGACAATGATGCGATGAAACATTGAACAAAGACTGTTAATGGCCGACTCACACCTTTGCGTTTTAACCCGCGTCGATCCAGCACTTTTGGAAAATAAAATGAGCTCCTTGACACACAAAGACGCAGGTCATAATGGGTGGACTGAAGATTCGTCATAATGTGCATCGCAAGATAGTCATTTAGCAGTTTAGTGATTCGATTTCTTTATTCAATTATCACCTTTTCTAGTCCAACACTAAAATTGTAACTACAGCCATTTTACGTCATGCTTCAAGTTGAAATTGTGCACCCCTTCTCAAAGAACTGACACCCCCAGAACAATTTATCATCTCAAATTTGGCTCATCTCAGCAATTTTTGAAGACTTGTAACATTTTTCACTTTAACTCTGAGCGGGAATGGGGAGGGGGAGGGGACTTGAGCCACCAAAAGCCCCCCTTCCAACGGTTGGTGCATGGTTTTTATGATTTTCATTTCCTCCTTTGTTTATTCCAGATTCATCACAGCAGCAGCGGCGTCGTCCAGGGCCCCTGGTCTCAACCGAAACCAGCAACTCCTCCCATCCGATGTTCGCCTGCCCGTCGTCGACCCAAGCGGCCGCCTACTCCATCGCAACCGCGACGAATCTATGCGGCTTGTCAAACAGGCTGTGGACCTCAAAGTGGAGGGTGAAGAGAAATCGGACGTATATAGTTGGGACGAGCTTCGGGATTGTCGGTATCTAAGGACGAAGAAAAACAGTAGGGAATCGAGGCGGAATAGTTTGCTTGGTTTCAATGAAGTATGATTTTTTTAAATGAAAACTTGGTATGGAATATTTGACGTCTGTAAAAAAACAGAAGTACGATTTAGTCGTCCGTGTTTTCACGAAGTGGCGGGAGCCATAGGGTATTGTTTCATGAAGACAAATAATTCCCGACATAGCGCCAAATCAAACTTGGTATGGAATATTTGGCGTCTGTAAATAACAGAAGTACGATTTAGTCGTCCGTGTTTTCACAAAGTGGCGGGAGCCATAGGGTATTGTTTCATGAAGACAAAGAATTCCCGACATAGCGCCAAATCAACGGGCATCCTATCGAACAATGTGTTAATTCTATACAAGGACACGTTTCAATGGATTAGTAACTCATTTCGTTTAAATATACCGTCTGGCTCCCGGCACTTCGTGAAAACACGGACGAACTTAGAAAGATTGGAATTTATTCATTTGAACGTCATTGACATGTACAGCCAACATTTTGTTCTGATTGATTATGATTGATTGATTATGTCTCCTAAAGACGTCGCTTGCACAGAACTAAATGGACGCAGGGAACTCCATGCATAGGAACACAGCAATATCAATGTGCATCTACGTGACTACCTGGGTAATCTGTATCGTAACTTTACCATCGCTTTAAGGGGAAACCAACCCCTGGAATTGTCTTTTTTTCAATGAATGATGAAAAATCTAAATTTGAGCAGAATCGAACAATCCGTTCAAAGGTTATGAATTTTCAAAAATTTGAATAATATCACGATCCCTGTCGCTGAATAGGATCCATGGAAACGGCAACATAGGCAGAATCTGTGTCGCACTTGCGGATAACAGCACATTTATATTGGAACTTTAAAAACAAAAATATTTGATTATTGTAAAATTTGGAGTAAGGGTTCAATATGACTCTTCTCAAAATACATGTCGAATCGATAATGACATGCTGCAATCAAGTGATAATCCAACATTTGGTTAAATTTTCTGGAAAAAAAGTGAAGCAAACGTGAAATGTTGTATACAGCGTCAACAAGGTAAACGAGGAGTTGTCCGACATGACGTCAGCTATTTACAGGATGTTGACGATCGCACAGATCCTAATCAACGTCAGGGATTTTTTTTATCAATGATAACTTTTGAACGGATTGTACAATTTCGGTCAGATTTTCAGGGTTTGTCCATTGATATTTCTTCATTCAGAGTGAGAGAGAGCGCGATATAGTTCCAGGGGTTAGTTCCCCTTTAAGGACCGATCGACAAACATTAACAAGTTTGCCACATTACTAGTAAGTTTTTTTTTTTTTTAATTCGGAGCCGTAAATAGATAATATAATTTGATAATAAAAAGTTATTGATGAGAAATGGCTATTGGCTATCTTTTAATGTCTATGCGTCACAACCTCCACAACACCACTGCCACAACACCCTACTACAATCACTTTTATCAACAGTAACATCAATAACGATTGCAGCAGTTAAAGCAAAATCACCCCCAAAAAGACAAAACAGTAGTCCATCTTCATCCTATAAGAGATTTATCTTAAATATACAGAGTAAGGAAGAAAATAGAGCTCAATCAGTTATGTCTAGATCTATGGTACCACTATGATGATGAGGACGAAGCTGGATGATGATGATGACGAGGATGGTGACAGAAATTATGGTGATTCTGATTACGATGGTGGTGGTGGTTGTGGTGGTGGTGATGATAATGATGATGATGAAGGATAAGAAGATGATGGTGATTCTGATTCTGATGATGTTGATGGTGGTGTTGATGATGATGATGACGAAGATGATGATGATGATGATCATGCTGATGATGGAGATGATGATGATGATGATGATGATGATAAAGATGACGAGTGTGATAATGATGATGAGGATGATGGTGACGAGGATGATGATGAGGATGATAATAACGACGATGATACTAATAATAATGACGATGATGACTATAAGGGTGATAATGAGAATGATGATGAAGAGGATGATAATGAGGATGATGATGAAGACGATGATAATGACGACGACGACGATGATGATGATGATGCTGTTGATGTAGATGTAGTTGTTGATGATGATGATGATGTTGATGATGATGCTGTTGATGTTGTTGTTGTTGTTGTTGATGATGATGATGTTGATGATGATGAGAGTGGTAAAGATGACCAGGATGATAATAATGATGATGATGATGATGATGAGGAGGAGGAGGAGTACCCGACGAGGAGGGTGATGCTGATGATAATGATGGCGAGGATGATAATGATGACAAGCATGATGATTAGGATGATGAGGATGATGTTGATGGCCGTTATGAAGAAGTAGTAGTAGAAGGACAGAACAGAGAAAATAATGATGATTTCAATTGAATGATTTTTGTGTTGGGTAGATAAATAATTGAATATTCATGTTGGGATAAGGCAAAAAATGTTCAATTATAATGATGATTCTTTTGATGATGGAGAGATATGAAGTAGATTATCTCAAAATTGATGTTTAAAAACTAAAACAGAAAAATCAATACAGAACGCCTACAAAGAATAGGTGGATGTACTGGTAAATGCATTTTTTCCATATTCTATGCACAAAGATTTTGTTGGTCAACTCGAAAGCTTTCATGAGGCTTGCCCGACATAGCAACAACTAATGCATACAAACAAGATTCAAACTTTTGAAGTTCAATTGTTACGAACAGGTTTGAGGAATACCACGTAACTAGGTTCGTAAGCGAGAATCGTTCATATATTTCCATCTGTTGTTAGTGAATATTCACGGTCATTCATCGGATGCAGATAACACGGATAAACTTGTTCAGGAAAACATGGTTCATGTGCTTTGCAATATAAAGGCTGTCACACATTTGCGGGATGTACGTCTCCTCGGCGTGGTACTGTATGTTCTTCTTTTGGGAAACGCATGACTAACGTTATTGTCCAGTAGGTCGAGCGTAAGCCCAACAGATGCAACGTGAGTCGAAAGAATCACATGCCTATTTCTGTGTAGTGGTTTAGACTCTCCTCTATCAACTAGGAGGCCGGCGCTTTGAATCCCACCCATGATATTTCCGTCAGCAAGAAATTTATATATATTTTGCTGCACTCAACCCAGGTGAAAATGGTATCTGGCAGGAATTTATTTCGTGGAATGCTTGAGCGCCTTGAGTGGCTTGGTCTGCAGTTATCGCCAGGGTAATAATAATGGTACACACTATGACTATCAAGTGCAGTAGAGTATATGCATATAGTGATTGCACCATATAAATGGACCCATTATTATTGTTATTATCATCATCGTCATAATCATTATCATTATTATTATGAATTTTATTTCAACTGGATATACCTTGACTATGAAGGAAAATATAAGACTGCGTCCTTAGACCCTGGGGATGACATCATAAAAATAATTCGGGGTAAATTCGGGTTTTTTTTACATAAAAGCAACATGTTTGATTACTTCCTATCCTTCACATACGTGCGGTAGACGGATGCTCAGCCAGATCAAGTTGAAGGGAAATGAATTCTGGAACAGATATCCTTGATGTAAAATGATCTTCACCTTATTTTGGTTCATGAAGACACCTCTTCAGGCGTCAAAACATTTATTGAAAACAAAACTGAACTGACATGACTGAGAAAATAGATAACGAACTTTCTGTTTTGTTTTGTAGTTGTGTGCATCTAGCCTGTATCATCGTCGACAGGTTATTACTCTAGCCAATTCATGCGTCAATTAGAAAACAAATTGACACAACAAATGAAACAACAACACTACAACAACGACCACCATCCATCATGATTCCCGCTATACCACCACCATCATCATCGCCATTACCACCGTCACCACTAATATATTAAACTACCACAATCATCATCACCACCACCATCCTCATCGCCACTACCACCACCACCACGAATATATTAAACCACCATCATCATCTCGCCATTACCACCATCACAAATAAACATAGCTACCGCAAAAGCCTTCACCATTATCGTCGAAACTACCAACACCACTAATATATAAGACCACCACCACCACCGACAATAACGGCAACATCAACACCATCATCACCACTACCACAATCATTATCATCACCCCTACCACTACCAATACCACCACCACTACTGCAATCATTACCACCGCCACCGTTACCATCATCATGAACATCATCATCATCATCATCATCATCATCATCATCATCATCATCATCATCATCATCATCATCATCATCATCATTCTCAGCATCCTCATCACAATCATCATCATTCTCCTCCTCCTCCTCCTCCTCCTCATCATCATTTTCAGCATCCTCATCACCATCATTATCATCATCTTCAGCATCCTCATCACCACCACCACCACCATCATCATCATCATCATCATCATTTTCAGCATCCTCATCACCATTATCATTATCATCATCATCATCATCATCATCATCATCATCATCATCATAATCATCATCATTTTCAGCATCCTCATCACCATCATCACCATCATCATCATCATTTTCAGCATCCTCATCACTATCATCATCATCAT
>BQKZ01007535.1:10636-21712 GCA_036244855.1 Temnopleurus reevesii | reverse complement strand
ATTTTTTTTAACGGGCATATGCGCGCTCTTGCTCATGAATATTCATATGCCGGATTTACGCCAACATACATCAAGTACTTATAGCAGCGAGCTGATTTTAGGACAAAACAACTGAAAATTAAGAATAAGTCGAGCTACGGATTCACCCAATTCATGCAAAAAAAAACCTCTGAATATAAGGTAAGTCAAGCTATCATTATAACCTGTATTTTTTTTTAATCCTGGATGTGGGTGGGAGAAGAAGTTGCAGTCTGCGATGACTGGCGCTTGCGGACCCTACCTGGGCCACCCTGTGGCTGTGCACGCCCGGCCTGCAACGGCCGGGTGATCGTTCGATCGTCCGATCTGATGAGGTCAGTCAGCTCATGAGTTCACGCATATTCATGATTATCTATTTATTTATGGCTTTATTTTTTATTTGGCATTGTATAAGAAAAGAAAAAACCATGATGATCTCATAATACATATGCTATTGCAATAGAAAAGCAAAAATAATCATTTATGAGACTGAGTGAGAGAGAAAATGACCTCACCGTCACCATGGTCACGGCTCACGTCCTCAGCCAGGCTCAGGCCTCGGGCTCAGGCTCAGGCTCTGAAAAGTTGACCTGGTTGAGGGGTCTGCCTGATATGCAAAAATTAGAAGGGTGTATATTTCATGACATTGTTCCTGGTTAGATTTTGACGAGATATTTCTCACATATACTCTTTAGGATATTTGAATTATTTGTGATAATTTCAAGCTGAAAGTTTAGGTGTGCAGACATTAGACTTCCCATAATACCTAGCTATGAATAGCTCTCTGTAATAGCTTTTTACACTTTTGAGACTTTGTCACCACTCCAGAGAGGTACGAGCTTGACGGCATACGAGCTTGATGCCATACCACCCGTGTAGCAGCAACATATTCAGAATTAAATCTGCCCCAATAGTACCCTTTTTCAAAAATTGGACCAAGCTTCAAAGCTTGGAACTTGCGTATACTATCCGTGCCCTCTTTCCCCCACAAAATGCAATGATTGGGATGACACTTTCATAAAAATTCGAAATTTTCTCTTTCACCTGACCTGGATAGGTTCAGAAACATGTGAAATTGTTGATAGCCCGGTAATAATGATATGGTATATAGTAGTACCGTATGAGGTTCAGTGTCCGGCCGCTTAAGCAGAACTTTTTGCTCCTCCACAAGCCACAAGATCCAGCATTTCAAGTTTATTTTCAAGATCATAATGAGCCGAAATTCTGGGCTTTAAATTGATGTGCATAACTTAATGAATGGCGCCCGTATATTCGCGCAGCAATCGGCGATCGTCAAGCGACATGGGGCGGGTGTATTCGGCCACCTGCCTGGTGATTTGAACCTCCATAGGGATTGTGTTGAAGCGTACGTACGCTTATTTAAGCGCGCATTTAACCTAAGTGCGCGCCATGTGCGCGCCATAGACAAACTGCATGAGGTTTTGTGGCCGGTTACACCCCCCTGGCTGGAAACCGGTCCTCGTACGGTATGTCATAGTTTTGCGTGTCTGCTCGTCTTTACTTATGCAACTAGCTATGATGTAACAATGAGCAGACATCAGCAGGCATAAACATCTGGTACAAGTATGTATTGGGGTAAAAGGTCAATATTTATCGTTTCTCTTCATTCCGCGAACTGATATTCCATTCAACTTGATGCCAAAGAGTTTCGACGGAGTGGAATGTATCCAATCCGATTTCCTTGAGACATGCATGAGTGTACCACAGTTACTGGTAAGTGGGAATGTGTATGAGGATTTGATTTGGAATTGGATACACTCCAGACAGTCAAAACTCTGGCATCAAGTTGAATGGAATATCTTTTCGAGGTGTGGCAAGAAATGTCAACTATCAACAAGTTCTATTTATGGAGGAGAGAGTTCATTATCAGAAAGTGTTTAGGAAATTCAAACCGATGGATTTTTCAGTGTAATAATCGGCATGCCAAACTACCGTTTGTGACCGACTCATTTTTCCAAGCAAAGTACGACTTAAAAATTTTGTTCGTTCTGTCAAGCTCTGAGCCAGGTGTCTTGCTACATTATCTATAGACAGGCATACAGCCTCTCAATAGAAATTAGCATCTGGTCAAACCGAATGAATCTGTGCAATAAGGCTGAAGATTGCACCTGTATGCATTAATTGATTGCCAAAATGGCTCTTAAAATACAAAGTTAGATCATGCAAAATTATGATTTAAAAAAAAAAGATATTTGCATGTGACATTCATTTTGTGAGTATATGTAAGAAGTATTTTTCTCAACAACTCCCTCAGGTTTCTTTAGAAAGAACACAGGGAGATCTCTAAGATGGGAGGACTCCTGAATAACCGCTTCGGAGGTATGGTGTTTGTTATGGGTCTTTTTTAGACGGGTTCTTTGGATCCATGCTCATGACGGGCCCTCTCCTACCTCTTATGTTCATCATAAAATACAAAGTTAGAGATCATGAAAATCAGTGATTTTTATAAAGCTATTTGCATGTGACATTGTCAGTCTATGTAAGAAGTATATTTCTCAACAACTGTTCCAGGTTTCTTTAGAAAGAACACTGGGAGATCTCTAAGATGGGAGGACTCCTGAACAACCGTTTCGGAGGTGTGGTGTTTGTGACGGGTCTCTTTTTGACGGGATTCTTTGGTTCCATGCTGATGATGGGCCCTCTCTTACCCCTCATGTTCATCAGACCTCATGCGTACAGATACATCAACGACAATCTCATGGCTTTATGGACCACACTCCCAATCGTAAGTGCTCTTGTCTCACTCATAGGTTTTCAAAATTTGTGGATGGTAGAAAACGTATCTGTTGTGCACAACTACGCAATGATGCGCACTTGTCAATCATTGTGCACATTAGATGCGCACTTGTTTTCTACCATCCACAAGCCATCGTTTACCAATTTCAAAATCCCAACAATACCAGACTACCAACGCTATTTATTGCTTTGAAGTTGAAGATCTGCCAACAGATTTGAGAGAGAAAACTTTTTCGCTCTCATGTTTTGCAAAGTTTTGTTACAGATCTTTCAGCTGGAGCAAAGATCTGGCAGAGATAATGTATATCTTTGATGAAGACAATCTTTCATTTATGACTCCGGGCATAAATCAAATCTGTTGGCAGATTTTTCATGTGAAAGTTATAAAGGCTGTTCTTAATTCCATGTTTGGTAAGTCTGTGGTATGATGTATAATCCTGATGTGACACAGCAACAAAGACATGAAAATGGTTTATGATATAATGTTTATTTCAAATGCTTTTTCCCCCTCAAATATGCAAGTCTGATATAATCAATACAATTCTTCAATGCAGACATCCAGCATTTGTAGATGTCTAAAATCTTTTCAGTCATTTTATAATCTTAAAGATTAATTGGGGATTTGGTAATCCTTTTGTAAATTAAGGGGACTGTCGTATGTCATATCCTGCTTTCGGCAAATGTGATGAAAATATAAAGAAATATGGCAAAATATTTTCAATCTCGGATGGTGATGCTAAGTAATTCATTTCTTTCAAAATTTACATTCTTTAAATCTTGTTCAATTATTTATCTTGTTAGTTTGTTAATGCACAGTTTAATCTTCTTGGACAATCTGACCTTTATGCAAATAACTTTGTTGGTATATGTTAACAAGTGCAACATTGTAAAAATGTACCCCTCAAAAAATGTACATGACACCAAAAGACTACCTTGTAACTTATCAAATGTTATTGACTTAAACAGAATGCAAAGTGCATTGTTTTTTTCCCAAACAGCTTCAAATTATTTGCTACCTTTACCTTGAGTCCTCAAAGATAAGGACTTGAAATGGAGACCATTGAAAGAAATTCTTGAGTAAAGTAAAATCTTAATCTACCGACAATATGTATGCATTCATTGAGTCCATACATTCCATCAACAAGAAGTCAATTTTAAGACAAAAGTAGAATTCAGACATTTTAAAACCTGTTTTCTTTTGATAGGAAACTTTATTTTGTATACTAAGCTAGGTTCTACTTCGTTTTATACTTTTGACCTCCTGAAATTAGCAACTCAACGTTTAAAGAAATATTATGCTCCCCTTGGTGCAAGTATGTATTGATAATAATTTTAAAATATTCTAGAAATTAGATTATCAATACTTTTATCGTGGCATATTTATGGATATTTTGTATACCATTTTTACACTGCGAAATATATACATTCATTATCCATAATGATATATATTTTTTTTCTGTTTCTTTTTCATGTTTGGAAATCAAAGGCACTTTTAGGTAAGTGATACTGTTCAATAGTCTCCTTTTTTCAATCATGTTTGTTCTTATTGCATCTGGTACTGCATTGATTTAGATTTCTCTACTGTTTGCCATAGAAATTAACAAAAATTGAAAATTACAAATGTGCAAAAGGCATGGAAATTTCAAATTTTCAACCCTCTGTAAAACAATTATGAAATTGACATTGCACAATTTCTGAATCATCAAAAGTGGACAACATGTGATATCAAGAGAAATTGGTGAGAACAATGCAATAAAATGGCATCAAACAGAAGGGCATCTCCAGCCCACTCTCCTTGTACCATCTTTATTATATGGTACATGCACAATACATTATGAGGACAAGGGCATTTCTAAACTATGTGTTCTATTAAATCTTAACATAAATACATGTGAGAGCTCCATGCATATCGGATGTATTACATGAATGTTAATGATTAACCGCACAAGATAATCAATAATACTGAATAGGATTTGAATGGATTTCTGTAATTAAAGCATGCTGGCAGCCATTAAATGTATGCAAAGAGCCGTCCATTAGGGTTAATGGATTTATGATTATATGTCACTCATTTTAATAATTGTTGCCATGGGGATTATTGGGTCTTGTTAGTAGCCTGACGTTGCTTATGGGCGCACAATCTGTTGATCTTTTTTGTTGATATTTTTTGTTGATAATATGATACATCTTTAGATAATGCTTTTTTGTAGATATTGCGCCATATTTCATAATTTACATTCTGGTTGCAAATTTTCACACATATGAATGTTAATATTGTAACATTTATGATGATGATGAAGAAATAATTAGAGTGATGATTAAACATTTCTCATTATTACCATTATTACTGTTCTAAGTATGAGAAGTAGTAGTAGTAGTAGTATTATTATTATTAGTAGTAGTAGTAGTAGTAGTAGTGGTGGTGGTAGTAGTAGTAGTAGTAGTAGTAGTAGTAGAAGTAGAAGTACATGTAGTAGTAGTTGTTGTAGAAGTAGTAGTAGTAGTAGTAGTAGTAGTAATAGAAGTAATAGTAGTTGTTATAGAAGTAGTAGTAGTAGGAGGAGAAGTAGTAGTATTTGTTGTACAAGCAGCAGCAGCAGCAGAAGTAGTAGTAGAAGTAGTAGTAGTAATAGTAGTAGCAGTAATAGTAGTAGTAGTAGTAGTAGTAGTAGTAGTAGTAGTAGTATTACTAGTAGTACATGTAGTAATAGTAGTAATAGTAGTAGTAGTAGTAGTAGTAGTAGTAGTAGTAGTAGTCGTAGTAGTTATATCATTGCAATTATGCACTAATTGTTGGACAATTAATTTTTTTAATTTTTCAGAAATATTTTTCGGAGTGAAATGCAAGGTTAGCGGTGACAAGTTGAATAAGACTGAGCGCAGCGTGATCATCATGAACCATCGTACCAGACTGGATTGGATGTTCTTTTGGACTCCTCTCTTCTCTCTCAGCTCCGTCAGATCAGAGAAGATTGTTCTCAAGAATGAGCTCAAATATATACCAGGGCCAGGTAAGATTCATTTGTTACCTGTTATAACTATAAAGCTAAGAATAATGTGATCAAAGTTGCTAAGAGGGAGGTTAGTGTGATCATCATGAACCATCGTACCAGACTGGATTGAATGTTCTTTTGGACTCCTCTCTTCTCTCTTAGCTCCGTCAGATCAGAGAAGATTGTTCTCAAGAATGAGCTCAAATATATACCAGGGCCAGGTAAGATTCCTTGGTTTACTGTTATCACTATAAAGCTAAATACAATGGGATCAGATTTACGAAGAAGGAGCATAATGTGATCATCGTACGAGGCTGGATTGGATGTTCTTCTGGACTCCTCTCTTCTCTCTTAGCTCTGTCAGATCAGAGAATATTGTTCTCAAGAATGAGCTCAAATATATACCAGGACCAGGTAAGATCAGAGCAACAACAAAAATAGATATAATACATTTGAGAAAACATACAAAGTCTAAAAATAGTATTTTTTTTATCTTGGCCAATTATTATCTTGGACTTTTTCTCATTCAGATTTCTGAGAGGAATGAAACATTCTTGGGGATTTTGTTTAGCCCTATTCTACACTCTGATCGCATCCTCTTTTCTTTACACTTGGACTTTGGCAATATAAGTAGCAGCCTATCATTATAAAGAGTCTTTGGGAGTAAGACATTATCTGTTTGCCAGATTCTTAATAATCGTCATATCTACAATACATAGATAGCATCCTACTTTATTTACACAAAGGTTAGGCAATGCAAATGGATTCTTATATCTCCTGAAGACATGTTGGGAGCAAGACAAGACCTGGGCCCCGTTGCATAAAGCTCTGACTTACAATAGAAGATGTCATAGGAGTTACAATAATTGTATCTTACTTCTATGACATCTTACCATAATTCTTACAATCCGTTGCATAAAACTTGTGGTATCTTGTCATAGAAACTAATTATTTAAATATTCTTGGGCGAGCCAAATGGTATCTTTGCTACTGGCCAAACTCAGTGTGATAAGGCTCCAAGTTGCAGATAAATTACCATATTTTGTCTATATATATTGAATTTTGTCCATTGGCCATCATATATCTGGAAAAGCATCTAACTTTGCTCCTAGTCATTATTATGATTTTAGATCTTAATGATTTCTTGTGCCTTTAAAAACTAGAAATTACGGATGATGACTGCCTAAATTTTATTGACTCGGACAGTAAGGGAACCTCACACAAATCTCGGCCACATCTCTGGCAGAGGTTTTGTTGCGAAAATGGTGAAACCTCTAATGTCTTTAACCATTTGTTGCTGGTAAATTCGCTGAAAATACAGCTTTACTGGCCTGATGAAACAAAATTACCCATAGCTTATCTTTACTATTTTGATTATATAGCTTTGATTTAGCCAGTAAAGTGATGGCCATGGAGAAAAATTTCATATTTCCTGGGCAATGTTTGCTACGAAAATCACCTGAAATTGATCCCTCTCATAACCTGTTTGTGCCCCGACAGTTCTGGGGGAGGTCCAGGGTGAAATACCACTCGGGTCCCAGACTCTGTTCAAACCAAAAAAATGGTGTTTTCATCATTTCTTAATGAATATCATGGAAGGGAACAGCAAATGGAACAATATAAATAATTTTTCTTGACATTGTTGATACAATTTCTTGAATTTGACCGATTTTTGTGCAAAAATGATTATCAAATTTCAACTAATGAAACAGTGATGATAGAAATTGATTTAGACCCACCTATTGCAAAAATATTGAATTTGGTATCTTTAAAAATGTCTTGCAAACCTTTTAGATTGATCACACTTAGAAAATTTGGGTTAAAAATGTAATTTATTGGTGCCTTTTTTAATTACCGCTGTATTTTTTTAGTTACCGCAAGGGTCTGGGGTTGCGGTAGAGTTACCGTAGCTTTGGGGTGAGATACCGCTGGATTTTACCGCTGGTGGCTTTATGCAACGGATTGTAAACTGCCTGCGGTAACTTTACCGTTATTCTGGGCAGTTACCGTAGTTTGGGGCACTTACCGCTGTTTTGCCTGCGGTAAGTGCTTTATGCAACAGGGCCCTGGTGTTGGATCAGAAAAACTTTTCTTAAAGGTACACCCGACTCTGTGCTTGACTGGTGACCAGATCATGCATTGAATGGCCCCTATTTCTGAGCTAGCATCTGAGAAATGTTCACCTGTCATTTGCAGAATTGTATGTACCTATGTGAACAGCTTTATGAAAACGGCACCTAGTTAGTTGAGATATTATACTACATGTATTTTTGTGATCTACTTCCCACCAGTCGCTCTTTCCTTTCATTACACATAGACAATGCAAGTGGATTCCTATATCTCCTTGAAGAGATGGTGGGAGCAAGACAAAGCCTGGTTAGCTATGATGTTAGACTATTTTTGTGATCTGCAGCCCACCGATCGCTCTTTTCTTTTTTACACACAGGAGCTTCTTATGTCTTCCTGAAGAGACGTTGGGAGCAAGACAAGGCCTGTTGCTTGTTTCATAAAGCTGTTTATAGTGGTATTGAAGACTCTTTAGGAGACTGGTGACGACCTTCCACCCTCAATGACTCCTATGTCTCTTAGACCCCGGTTAGACATCGAGTCTGGGGCTAGCCTAGGCTAGACCAGGGTCAGCTCCAGGCTCGCTGTCTTACCGGTCCAAAGGGACCTTACCCCGACCTAAGTGATATGTTGACAGATTTTTCTACTGTGTTCGCGTCGCCGATTGTTTACATGGAAAGTGCCACAACTTTCTCACGTTCGAAACAAGCAAAGTCGAGATACAAAAGTGGGCGGTAAGACAGCAAGACAGGACTAGCCCAGAGCTGACCCTGGTCTAGCTGTGTAACCTGGCAAAACGAGCTAGCCCGTTTTGTCTAACCTGGGTCTTAGTAAGCACCTGAGAAATGGTGACCTGTCATGCACAGACTGGTGCATACCTCTGTGAATAGCTTTATGAAACCGGGACATAGTTAGTTGAGATAAGAGGTTATATCTCTGATTACAACCCACCAGGCACTCTTTCCTTTCTTTACACACAGGTTGGGCAATGCAAGTGGCATCTTACATCTTCTTGAAGAGATGTTGGGAGCAAGACAAGCCCTGGTTAGCAATGATGTTAGACCATTTCTGTGATCTGCAATATACCAATTTCTCTTTTATCTTTACAAACAGGTTGGGCAATGCAGGTAGCTTCCTATATTTTCTTGAAGAGACGTTGGGAGCAAGACAAGGCCTGGTTAGCCATGATGTTAGACTATTTGTGTGATATGCAACATACCGATTTCTCTTTTATCTTTATACACAGGTTGGGCAATGCAAGTGGCTTCTTATATTTTCTTGAAGAGACGTTGGGAGCAAGACAAGGCCTGGTTAGCCATGATGTTAGACTATTTCTGTGATCTGCAAAATTCTGATCACTTTTTTCTTTTTTACACACAGGTTGGGCAATGCAGGTGGCATCCTACATATTCCTGAAGAGACGTTGGGAGCAAGACAAGGCCTGGTTAGCTATGATGTTAGAATATTTCTGTGATTTGCAACGCAACTTAACTATCACTCTTTTTTCTTTACACAAAGGTTGGGCAATGCAGGTAGCTTCCTATATCTTCTTGAAGAGACGTTGGGAGCAAGACAAGGCTTGGTTAGCAATGATGTTAGACTATTTCTGTGATCTTCAACATACTGTACAATTGCTCATTTTCCCTGAAGGTAGGTATCACACAGTGATGACACTTTTCAGACTTTTGTCAGAATTCAAACTTTTTTCATTGTTCATTTGTCACAGGAAACACTTTTCATGTTCAAGAATCCTGTCAAGGTGGTTTTCAGACTTTTTCAGTGATTCTCAGTGGCATCCCTAACCACCTCTATGGTCATGACAAAAAAGATAGTAGACAAAATAAACAGTGGAAATTCAGCCTATACAATGAAAGTCTACAAGAGAAATTCCCGTCCCTGCAGTTCTTTGAAACTGTAGAGCTGGGCGGTGTTTCACCAAGTTGCAAAAGAATTAGGAACGACTTAACATACAACTGGTATCAGTTCTTGTGCTGAATGGTCGAGAATCGTATGCACATTACAATTGTTAGCGTACTACAGTCTCTCTTAAAGTTACAAACGACTTTAGGAAAGACTGGAGTACGTTAACAAGTCCAATACGCGTAAGATTCTTGGATTAGTCAGCGCTGACTTAATTGCTGTTGCTACAAGCTTCATGTTTCACCAAGTGATGAAAGACTTTAAGAACGACTTTACGCTCAACTGGTATCAGTTCTTGTGCTAATGCCCCAGTCACATAGGACCCCGGAAGCAACACGATTCAATTGAGGTACTTCCCGTTAATTCAATTTCCTATTTCGAATTGAAAAATAGAAAAATAGAAAATTGACTCTCATCTCGATCAATATTCTGTTTTTAAAACAGAAAAATGAAGGCTCATTTTGATTTCTATCATCAATATATAATTGAAATATTGAAAAATAGAAAAACAAATTCATTTGTTCAATTTCCTAGTTTTCATGTGAAATTAGAATAATGAAAAACGAGTTTCATTTGTCAATTTCGCTTTTGCAAAATAGAAAATTGAACGACGGCAGTTCGAGTCGATCAATATTTCAATTTCCGACGAAATTGAAAAATTGAAGATCCTCCTCTACGACTCAAACATTACAATCTTAGAATTATTTCAGACCGTATTAATGAACTCCGATCTCGCCGCCCGATCGGCTTTCAGAAGAGTACTAAACTATATTATACTGACTGTGTAAGACAGTGTAAGAACATGCTGAATAGATCACTCTACACTCCAGTAGGATTCCAATTCTCATTCTTAAAAACAGCCTGATTTGTCAACAATAAAACATTTACAAAAACCTGTCGAGCCCATTCACTCGCTCGCACTCGTATTGAATCTATCTCACAGCTGCTGCTCACTCAGCACTTGTAGACGCAATCGGGTTGGCGGTGGTTTGCCCGCAGACTTTCGGCGTAAGATTCACTCGATTTGCGCTGGATATTTGAAGGGCACGGAGAGCCGATCGGGCGGCGAGATCAGAATTCATTTACGATCTGAAATAATTCTAAGATTGTAATACAATACAATACAATACAATACAAAAAGTTCTTATATAGCGCTTTTTCAAAATATATGGTACAAAGCGCTTAAAACAAAATACAATTATAGAAGATAACATACATAATTAACATAAACATATGCCAAGGAAGGAACAAAGAATAATGGATGATAACAAATGGTGGCAAGCGGGGATTACACAAACAGGTGAGTTTTGAGATAATTTTT
>BQKZ01007532.1:13878-19824 GCA_036244855.1 Temnopleurus reevesii | reverse complement strand
CCTCTTCCCTCCCTCACATATTTTCAAAATGTTGTGAGAGTCTTGTTATTATGGAATCATATGTGATTAATGTTTCGATTCATTCACTCGTATGATAATGCGGTAAATTTGGACACTTAACTACCTCCATGTAGGGTAAAGCTCTACTTCTCGGGGGACCTCTCCGTTTCCAGTTATTTCTAACTTATCCTAATCGCAATAGTTATCTCTCATTCATCAATATATTGATGAATGTATCCCATTTCTGTATTTATCGCTTGATTCACATGTTTTGAGGATTCTGGTATTGTATGGATTTATATTTACTTTACCATGTTTACTGGAAATTAGAAAAAATAAAACTTAATTTAAATAAAAAATTAATTCAATTTTGCGTCTATTCTATCTCCATTGTATGATTCTGCATACGGTATAAAAGCTGACTGATACCTTTGCATTTTTAGCAAACATCTGCCCTGCGTTCATGACGCTCAGTGAATAATAAATCGAGGATCGACGCGACACGACGGTTAGCTGCATACGTCTAGGACTAGACGAAAGTTTTGGATGCGTATAAGCGTGTTCGCAACGTATTTACGCGTTCACTGAACGTTATTAACGCTGGACAGACGTTAGCTATATGTGCATAGTTGTGCGTCAGCCTTTGCATCAATATATTTTTTCACCTCCCTCGTCATCTCTATATCCCCCAAGATTTTATAACAATATTTCCATCGCTCCTTTCTCTGACTTTGTATATCTCTCTCCCTATCTTTACACACTTCATCTCAACTTGACCTTCAACATTATACTTAAACACACAATCTCCTTGCTCATGCTAGGGATATGGGTAAAAATGTCAAAGATAAAAGCGCAATCATAATTTTCAATAAAATATACCAGAGCTCGACCAGAAACATGCTCTATGGAAGCAGAAATGTGGAGTAAATATCCTTAGCTCACAACAACGCTTGTGTATGTTTAGAGCCCATAGCACACCTTCAACATTAGTCAAACGTCTTCTGTTCGTACATCTGCGATCACAGAACATCTTTCAAAATTCATTAGCTCCGGCCAGACATTCGGTATAAGTAATGACACTTGTTTTGTATTTGCGGGCTATGTAAGTGGTATAAGAATTTGAAAAGAAAGATGTGCTTGGTGTTAGTAACGATAAAACGTTTGTAGTCTGATGAAACTTGAGGCAATGAACTACCTATTATGACGTCACTTTGAGCAGTAGAGACAAAAGTTGTGGACATAGTAAACAACTTCGTTCAAACCATCTCAATAGTTTCACGATCGTAGAACGAACATCTCTTCTAATTCACAGAACAGGACTGTGAAACCTGACAATCTTCCACAAGAATAAAAGGAAAGGAAAGTTGGTTTATCTGCATCTAGCTTTCATGAATGCTTGAATAAAAGCTATTTACTTTTTCCGAGTCCTTTGCCCCTTCTCCTTTGAATAAGACAAAATGAAATGTATTTTGTGTTCATTGAGCTATTGTGAATGCTTCAATGGAAGTTGTTTAATTTGTCCAAATCCTTTGTCGTTCTCCTCACAGTGCGTCACCGCAAGGGATTGCAGCAAAAACACAGGCGTGTTCTTGCATAAGGATACGCCACTGCATTGAAAAACAAATGGCGCATTAGGCTGACTCACACCTTTGCGTTTTTAGCTTGCGTCGGTCCAACATTTTTTTTTGTTTAATTAAAAGCGCTCCCTGGGGAGAGAAGTTAGAAGCGTGTATCATTCAAATTTGAATATTTACGCCAGAAGAAGAAGAGAGAAAGAGGATCGCCATCTTAACGTCTCCATCCGAAAGATGGTATGTGACCAGGCTTCGAACCCAAGAACTGACCCATGTCTATGACTGTCCCGAACAGCTTGTTTTCAGGCGCACGCCACGGCGCCTCAGCATACGCATATTATACGGTGGACTGACATTCGACTTGCGCTAAACGAGCGCACGACAAGCGTCAGTTCACCGTAAGACCTGCGTCGTTGTGCGTCAAGAGAGCGTTTTTAATTTTCAAAACGCTGGGACGACGCAGGCTAAAACTCAAAGGTGTGAGTAGGCCTCTAGACTGTCTGCTTTGCTACGTGATTTTACATGATCTCCTAATGGCTTTTTGGCATTGCTATCATACACACCCCATTAAACAAGGTGTCTTGTTGGGAGCTTTAGAACAGTGACAAGATGCTCTTAAAGGGAACAGTAAGCTTTAGTGAGAGCTCAGTTAAGGCAAACTCAAACCTTTGCGTGTACGCCCCGGGAGCGGTTTTGATCGTCATAAAAGCTGGGCCGCGACGCAGACTGAAACCTAAAGGTGTGAGTCGGTCTATACATTAAGCACTAATATTGTATGCCAGGCTAAGTTCACCCTATTCCTTGTTACCTCTGCAGAGGACACGCTAGCCTTGTGCTCAGATATGTGTGTGGCGATCGTATTCAGCATTAGTCAAGCATCTCCCATGTGAATTCCTGATCATTGAGGCCGCAAAATGAATTAGATTTATGCTTGGGTAGTTTATGCAAATAATTTGACTGTGCCTTTACCGCTGAAGATTTCATAAAATGCTCGATTTTCTTTAAGTTCATGTCGTGAAAACGAAGGTGAACTGAATAAAAACGCCCCCCCCCCCTCCAATCCTTACTTTTAGCGACTCCACTTTGTGTGGAAATTACTAATCATCAATTCCTCCAATAAAATTTGTTTGTTACATATGGAGAAAAAAATTAATTTTGTTTGAACCATCACAGAAATTTTCTTTCAAACATTTACTTCCATGAGAAAAAAATAACTTCACATCTTCATTAGACGAAGACTTGTAAGGAAGTTACGAAAGTTTTTTTTTAATATTGTGTTTAATTTCTTTAGACCCATCATTTTTATGCAAACTTGTAAATACATTTTTACAGTGTCTGTAATTGTTAATGGTTACAATCAAAAACCCATTTAAAACATATGAAGCTTGCCCCTCCGCCCCCCCATTTTTTTCTCCCCCTCCCTCTCTCTCACACACTCTCTTTGTCTCTCTCCCTCTCTGTCTGTGTCTCTCCTTTTCCCTATTTTGCTCTTTCTTTCTCTATGTCTCTATTTCCCTCCGTCTCTCTCCGTTTCTCTCTGTCTGTATATCTTTACCCCTCTCTCTCTCTCTCTCTCTCTCCCTCTCCCTCTCTCTCCCTCTTTCTATCTCCCCTCCCCTTCTCTCTCTCACTCTCCTATATGTATGTCTGTATGTCTCCCTCCCTATTTATGTCTCCCCATATCTCTCACCCTGTCTCTCTCCCTCTCCCTCCTTCTTCCTCTCTCTGTAACGTCCCTATACCTCTATGTTCACAAACTTTTCTATCTACCCGACATATGGATCGTGGCACTCCTTCCTACTTAGCTCTTGACTGTAACCCCTTCTTAACTATTTGCGCAATACATCTCAATGGGTCTTGAGGAGGAGACACTGTGTACATACCACTCTCCTTCTCCTTTAACTGCGTGTTCAACGCTAGAACTTTGAATTGGAAAGGTACAGGTAAACGATGAACAAAATGGGTCTGGACGTGAGCTAAGGATACAAATTGCAACAGGAAACACGTTTCACTATTAACCCGGCTCTAGCCCGTCTGCCCCAGCTAGCAAGGATGCTAGTATGCATGAACCTCTCCTAGATTTAGTAGAGCACAAAAGGGGATGAATCTCTTTCTGAGGGCAATGGTCGTCATGGCCGAGATTCGAACCGATGTTTGAAAAGCTCAACTATTTAGAGCTTGCCCACACAATATGTTTCATTTAAACTTAACACTCGCCTTTAAACCAGAGGGTCGTAGGTTCGAATCCCACCCACGACGTTAATTTCTGTCAGCAAGAAATTCATTCACATTGTGCTGCACTCAACCCAGGTGAGGTGAATGGGTACCTGGCAGGAAATCTATTCATTAAAATACCAAGTGCGCCGGTGTACGCTAGGCTAAAGCCAGGGTAACGATAATACAAAACGCCTTGAACACTCAGCAAAGTGGATACGACGTGCGCTAAGGCATTATTATTGTGAACTGATATGAATATTGATATGTCATTGATGATTAATGTGAAAATATTCAGGAATGTGGATGAGTATATAAAAATCTTTTAGACATTACAGAAAAGAATTGTCGCAATAATTCGCCTCGATACCCTATGCTTGACGCTTTGCCAATAAGACGAGTCATGAACGAGCATTTCAAACGAATGTCAAATTTGTAATTGCTCAGAAGAAAAGTATTATAAATCTTTCCCACATTATTCTTATTTCTCTATTCAAGACAGAAGCATAAGATATTTGCATTTAAAATGGCAAATCTCAAAACATTTTCTTTTCAAATCGAAATGATATCTGTCAGCTCAACTTGCCACCAGGAGTGAGTTGGAGACTCAGGCCAATTACGCAAACATTATAGAAAATGTTAAAACAACATTTGCCAGATTGCCCTATCCAAAACGCAACCAAAGTGTCAAAACAAAATTATGGGCGAAGAGGAGAGGGTCGAATTTAGGTTAAAAGTGGGATGCCATTTCAACGAAGAGATTTTATCGAATTTGTCTCCAATTTTTCCCGCCAATTTGCTGCATCACTCCTGCTAACGATGATTGGCATTTGGATGCCAACGGATTTTTTTCTTCGGTTTTACGGAAAATTGTAAATATGTTTAGGGAATTTCGCGGTAGAGTAATTGGGAAAACTCTTGAGAAAATGTATTTGGCTAATAACAAGGGTCTGACAAAACTTTGGAATGGAGCTCATGGTAGAGAGAGGGGGAGAGAGAGGGGGTAGAGGGAGAGAGTGGATAGAGCAAGAGAGAAAGAGAGAGAGGAGAAGAAATGATACTTTAAAAGAGATGTAGAGAGAGAGAGAGAGAGAGAGAAAGAGATGGGGAGATGGGAAGGAGAGAAAGAGAGAGAATAAGAAGAAACAATACTTTAATGGAGATGCAGAGAGAAAGAGAGAGGGGTGGGGGATAGTAAAGACAATAAAGATCATTGACACGAGGAAATATGAAACAATCTTCGGGAGATACCACATGATAAACGATGATAATGAAAGTGAAAACGAGGGAGCGAGCGAGAGAGAGAGGGAGAGAGAGAGAGAGAGAGAGAGAAAGAGAGAGATGATATTTTTACAAAGATGTATAGCGAGAGAGAGAGGAGAGAAAAGACATGCAAGAAAGATCACTTGGTTGATAACACTAGGGAAGATGAAACAATCTTTGGGAGAGACCACATGGGAAAACGATCATGAGGAAATTAAAAGAAAGAGAGACAGACAGGGAAAGAGAGATAGATAGATAGATAGATAGATAGATAGATAGATAGATAGATAGATAGATAAAGAGTGGGGGAGAGATAGAGTGGAAAAGAGAAAACTCAGATGCATATTTTAAAGTGTTGCTGTAGTTTTATCTTAAACTGATGTATGTAAACAGGGAAACAGTTGAGTGGAATAACTGAAATATACACCGCTGAAAGAAAATCATTATTTGTCTTCAGATGCTAATGCTATCATGCCTATCACGAAAATGAACACGGTATCCCAAAATGACAATTTAGCGCTATCTAATGCAAAACCCGGTCTTCCATCTCTTAAAACATGACATGTCTTAAATTATCATTTCACATTTTGTTGCACATCTTTCCGTAAAAATGTATATATCATAAAATATGATGATTTATAAGTCATATCAATTCAACCATTTCATCACTTACATTTTGTAGAATGAAGTTGGCAACACGCAACGTATTTTCAAACAAACGTTGTTTAAAATATGTCGTGATTTAACAAATCATCGTAATATTGATCAAAGTACACCATTCTCCTGAAAGTACAACCCAACGATGTTATCTGTAGATCAAAGAACTCAATAATACCCCGCCTTCTATAAGCTTGCGTCACACCTTTGCGTTTTTAGCCTGCGTCGGCCCAGCGTT
>BQKZ01007531.1:21164-32702 GCA_036244855.1 Temnopleurus reevesii | reverse complement strand
GGCGTTGGCCGGGCTCTTTTTGTGATGATTCCGTTGTTGGTTTTCAAATGTAGATACGATAAGGTATCGCTCCTTCATGAGAGAGAAACGAGCTATAATGGGTACGTGCCCCCGGTCGGCTGCTCCTCTGGTTGCTCCTGCCCCTGCTCCTACGTGTCGTCGTAGCAGGCGGTGGGCGTTTACAAGAGATATGTTAGACGCGACCTCTTCGGTGATTCCGAGGGAGGTGAAAGCCGATTTGAGGACGTCGTAGACATTTTCGTTCTCCTTCTGGTCGATGCCATAAAATAATAGGTTTGGTTTTCGTTCGTGCATTTCGAGAGAGATCGCCTTGTCTTCTAGGGACTTTATGTTTCGTCCCATGGATTTTTCAAGATCTGGCAGTTTCTTTGTTTCAATTTCAGATATTTGCCTAGCTTTGAATTCTACAGAATGGTGTAAGTCATCGAAACGCTTACCGAAAGCAGAGACGTCCTCTGAAAACTTGTCTTGAAATCAAGAATACTTTTCTGCAGGTTTCGAAGGGTGAGTCGCCCGTCGTTGTCCTCGTTTGCTTCACTCACTGACGTGCGAGTCATAATTCCAGCTTTTTAGTAAATAGGTTAGTCCATAGGAAAGAAAATTGTCCAGTAGCCAAAGCAAAGTTAAATTTGGGTCCGAAACATCGAATTAGATTAATACAAATCCAGGCGGCCTAACTCATGGAAAATTCAGCACAAAAATCAGTATTTTGAGGACATCCATTCAGTAAAGTATCCAAAGAGCACCGGTCAGCATCGACGAAGAGAAGAATGCAAAGTTACTGAGTCATGGTGGGCGTTGGCGGTACGCCATGGTTGGATAGAGAGCTCTAATGTACGTCCGCTCTCATCAACATTCCAGACGTATATTTGACATTTTCTCCAGCTTTCTCCTCTACTCCGTAGATAACAACGCAGTTACGTCGGGAGTATTGGGCTTGTTCTTCTTGCTCGTCTGCAATACAAGCGAGCTCCTTCACAAGTTGTAGGACATTTTTTTTGAAGAAAGTTGATTTCCTTTTGCTTATCTTCCAGATCGTGGCTAATGGCAGGGTAGACGTCCTGTGAAACTTTGTCCAAAATAGCGTCTCTGATGAGTGCAACTAATTTGTCCAGTATTGGCTTTGAGCAAATAACATGCTTTATTTGCTCGTGTAGTTTCAATGGCATGTTGCGAGCCCAAAATGGGTGGCGTATTGTTCCTTTGCTTGCGTTCAACTGGTTCCACGCCTGACTGACCAGTTGATTTCCAATAGGCGGGTTTACTTATATATTCAAATTTATGTGCGTTTAACGTAGTTACGTGGTACTCCATATACGGATTGATAACAATAAGACTACAATAATTGGAATCCAGTTTGCATACATTACTTGTTGCTATGTCGGGCAAGCCTTCGGGTTGTCAAAACAACATTTGTCTTAGAGGTATGCATAAAATTTGCATCTATTAGTAAACCCGCCTATTTGGCTGCCTCCAATCCACCGACTGACTCGTCGTCTCGTCCCCGGCTCCTTCTCCGCTGCTAACTGGCAAGGCTTCGTAGGGGTTGTTCTCGGCTTTCTTGTCAGAAATCTTTCCAGTTATTTTCACTTTTCCTTTCTTCTCTGATCTTCTCATTTTGTTTAAATGGATCATTCAGTGTGCTAATGGCAAACAAAGTGGTTGAAGATATTCCGGTAAAAAGTATAAAATAATGCAATGTAATATGTTCAAATAACCCCCACTTCGTCTCATCAGACCACACGATCGTTGACTAAAAGCAAAGACCAGGCGAGTCTCAAGATGTTTTTTTCCTGAGAAGTGGCATCTTCCGAGGCCTACATCTATGTAGTCTACCTCTGGGCAGTATTCACTCTACAGTAGACCGTGACACATTCGTCCCTGACTGGTGAAGGGTGTAAACTAGGGCCTTGGTTATAGTCTGCAGATTATTGTTGACCTCTCGTCAGATTTTCCTGGCGAGTTTTGGGGAAACCTTGCATTTCCTGCTACGCCCACTGAGGTTTTCAACCGTGTTGAACCTCGTGTGCTTGTTGATCATGCTCTGAACAGTCGCCACAAGGACATCGTACTGCTTGGAATAGCTTTGTAACCTTTTACTCTACTGTGGGCATGCACAAGACTTTGATGTAGGTCCTCACTGAGCTCCCTCTTCTTGGTCCTGATGCTCAGAAACTACGAATGATCTGAACACATTTCCTCTATTTATACCCATATGGAAAGGGACTATTTTCTTTCACCATTTAACATTTGCACACAAGAGATGGTACTTACTTAATTGGAACATCTAGAATTAACACTAGGGCAAAGATTAGCACATTCACAGGCTGTGTAAAATGGATTTATCAACAAAAGACACTTAAAATGGTCATAAATCCTTCAATTGGCAATACAGAAACCATTTGAAAATTACAATTTTCCACGCAAATTGGCAACTTTTAAGGGGATATATACAGTTTATGACACATGTATGCTTCAAAGCATTTCTTTCACTGTATATGGTATTCACCTCAATAATGTTGCTACATAGTCCTAGTATAAGCCTCGACCTATCATTTCAGGCACAAAAAAATGTTATCAAACAATTTCTTATTTGCATATGAATACAAACCTAAGAAAAAGATACGTGGACACAAGTTTTAAAGATAATTACTCATCAGAATCATGTAATATTTGGAAGGTTTATACTTTATGTAAGTATAAACCATCCTATGAGACGGTTTTGGAAAATCTATGGAAAATGTTTTGTTTTTAATTATTGGTACACGAATACATAATTGTAATTAATCATTAAGAATATCATTAAATATATCATAGAAATATACAATGACTCTCGAGGTTCTGGTTAAAACTATTCGCACGAATGAGCAATCAGATAGTACCATACTCCCGAGGGCAAACGGCCCGAGGGAGGATGATACTATCTGATGCTCATGAGTGCGAATAGTTTAGCCAGTACCGAGAATCAAGTCATTGTATATTACTTTTATATCCCTTTTTACAACAACAACATTAACAATAAAGTAGTCTATTGCAGCAGATTAAATAATCTTACCTTGTCTTAATGATAATTTGATAATCTGATAAATTGTTTTTCTAGTCTCTGGCTCGTCTTCTCGTTGAGCACATCATGCGAACGAAGCCCGCCAGAAGTGTCCCGTGCTGTGTAGCTGGGAAGCAGGGTCTCTCTCGTGCGCGGGCAGATCTCTTTTAGCCGACTGTGACGCATGCGCACAGAAAAAGTACTATTCCATGGTACAATTCCATGGTACTATTCAATGGCGAACGGCTTTCTTAGCAAATCTATTCATTTTTCTCGTCTGTACACTATCAATGCAACGATCTTAGTGTAAGGGATATAAAACAAAATATTTATTTTATAATTTTCTAATAGGATGGTTTATATTCACATAAAGTATAAAGATGCCAAATATCAGCGGATTCTGATGAGTAATTATCCCTCAAACTTGGCCACAATCTCTTTTTCAGGTTTGTAATCATATGAAAATAAGGAATTGTTTGATAACATTTTTGTGTGCCTGAAATGATATGTCGAGGTTTATATACCAGGAATATGTAGTGACATTATTGAGGTGAATGCCATAAACAGTGAAAGAAAACCTTTGAAGCAAAAATTCGCCATAAACTGTTTATACACCCTTAAATGTAGAATACTTCTTTTGCAGGCTAAAATTTGACTTTCCAAGAGTGTTGTGTTATGTTGAAGAGTACTAAATGTTAGAACATATCACCAATCAATTAAGCACAAAGATTGGTCTTGATAGGGGCATTTATAGTTATTCCAATAATAATTCATCTTTTCGGGCCTCGAACTAATGGACCGTGCGTTCAGAATTCAAAACAGCCGTTAACCCCTCGTTGACCAATAGCGCAAGAGTCTCTCTCAGTGCGTATTCCGCATGGTGTGGCAGTGTATTGAAGTGCGCACTGTATGTGCTCTTACAATGTTTTTGTTTGTGTCACTGTGTGTGGTACCGTAATACGCTAGGATTATCGCGAAACCGTTGGTGTCAAGATGAATTATGATATAATATATTTTTATTTGAATTAAATATTCTAGACTACACTCGACCAAAATACTTCATAGGGGTTATTATTCTGGCATATCTGAGGTACACAACAAGTTGTAAGCATAACCGTAATGTGTGCAAATGTAGTTTTCAACTTTTACCTTTTTAACTCGCTTTTTGACAAAGAAGATTCCACTTGGTAATTTTTAATTGAAACATCCTAAGAAGAGAATTCAAAAGTTAAGTGTTGCTAATTAAGAAAAGTAATAGTGATTGAATTTGGTGTAAGATAATTCCTGTCCTGAATGGGTTAATAGGGTTGTATAAGAAGTAAAGACATCTAAGCAAGTCGGCCGTCTTTTAAACGATAAGATATTCATGTTCTTACTCACAGATCGGCCGTCGTCAGGCAAAACTGTGTATCTTGGCCTCGCGCGAGAGAAAATTATTTGGAGAAAATGAGTTTTAAAGTTAGAGCAATTTATTTTGCTTTCACAATAGTATGCGATGCTATTTTATGATCTGGCCTTTTTAATTTCGATATATATATCTTTGTTCATGATAGTAAATCTTTTTGATTGTTTAAATCAATTCATTTTTATTTGTGTAGCTATTTTTTATAAAGATACATTGTTTTGCCGGGGAATTTGATAAATGATGGTATCACACATCGCCAGCCAAAAGTGTGTATCTTGACATACGTATTGCAATAATCCCTTCCCTCGTCAGGCAAAACTATGTAACGCGAGTTGGACACCGTATGGATTGCGTGGAACGATATTAAGATAGACAGGAAAAGACAGGAAAAGACAAAATAAGAAATATATTTCCTAAGAAGAGCTCGAGGTAAGAAATATATATATCCTAATCGGATGACAAAATAGGAAATATATTCCTTAAGAAGAGCTCCAGGTAAGAAATATATATCCTAACCGCATGACAAAATAAGAAATATAATTCCTAAGAAGAGCTCGAGGAAATAAATATCTATCCTAAACGGTTGACAAAATAAGAAATATATTTCCTAAGATGAGCTCGAGGTAAGAAATATCTATCCTTATTTCGTATGACAAAATAAGAAATATATTTCCTAAGAAGAGCTCGAGGTAAGAAATATCTATCCTAACCGCATGACAAAATAAGAAATATATTTCCTAACAAGAGCTCGAGGTAGGAAATATCTATCCTAATCGGGAGACAAAATGGGAAATATATTTCCTAAGAAGAGCTCGATGTAAGAAATATCTATCCTAATCGTATGACAAAGTTAGGAAATGTATTTCTTATTTTGTCATCCGATTTCTTTTTTTTTCTTTTCAAGTTTTTATTGATCAAATAAATTGTGAACAACATCAAAGTAACAATAATCATAGAACAATCATTTCAATAATCATTAATATAGTATAAAACAAAACAATAACAAACGTGAAAATACAACATTGAAAATGGTGGATAGTCCTACTTTATGCATGATGGAATCATTTTAAAACATGTGGATTGGATTTTCTTTTCTGAAATTAACAACTGTTAGAATAAATGTTCAATTGGGGACCATTTTTTATAATGAATACTTTCAATTTTCCTTTCTTGGGCAATTACAAATTCAATATGTCTAATTTGGCGAATAAAAGATGTTAGACCACCAATAGAAAGAGTTTCATTTTTACATCTTTGAATGTAAATATATCTTTTCAATAATAGCAGTAAATGATTCAGCAACATTCTATGTGGACCTTTCCAATTCTTAATGAAACCCAACATCATCTTTTTAATTGTTAAATCTTCAAACTTTACACCAAATGCCATGCCAAATTTATCCAAAAAAATCTGTCTGAGGTCATATGAGAAATTACAATCATAAAAAATGTGTTCAGGAGTTTCTAGCTCATCATTACAGAATGTACACAATTCAGAATTAACTACTTTCATTTTATAAAGCCTGTCATTAGTATACAATATTTTATGTAACAGTTTAAACTGAAAAACTCTGAGTTTAACGTCAAGTGTACACTTAAAAGGTAAAACATAGATTTCCTGCCAGTCATTTTCATGAATGTCATATTTATCAGCAAATACATGTTCACTAACTGATCTCCTAGTAATTTCACTCAGAAAAGAGTTATATACAGCCTTAGTTTTCAATTTGCACAGTTCAAATTCCAGTGATTCCAATTGATCTTGTACTTTATGATCTTTCTGAAACATTTCAATCATAAAAGGGTAGACTACTTTAGGACATTTTAGTTCTCTCAGAACACAATCGACAATTGCTCTATATGTAAAAAAATAGTGGTTTGGTGCACTTTTTCTTTCCAAAATTCAAAATATCTGATATTTCCAGAATGACAGGCAAAAAGTTGATGTACAAAATTAAGGCCAGCCCTTGTAGAGATTTACAAAAACTTGACCTATTTTCTATTGTGATAAATTGATTATTCCATATACACTGTTCCAAGATTTTTGCTATGCTACCATAAAGCCTTATCATTTCGTTATGTACTGTTGTTTTTGCCCATGCATTTGATAGATCAATATAGAATTCTGGAATACATTCAGTATTAGGTATTTTTCCTACATCATAATTACTAATAAATATCATTTTTCCACCATATCCTCTAAGAAAGTTTTCAAGCAGGATGGTCCAACTGTGGCCAGTTGTGTAAAATAATCTGTTCACCTATTTTACTAATTGGGTGTCAATCATACATTGAATGTTTGGAAACTTGAGCCCCCCATCTGCATAGTCAGCAAACATAGTGACCCTTTTAATTTTGTCTGGTCCATCCCAAAGAAAGTTAAACATTAGCTTTTCAACCTCTTTTATAAATTCATAAGGCAAAGAGATATTTGAGAGAAGATAAATTATTTTAGACAATATGAAGGTTTTTAAGATCTGAATTTTTCCAATCAAACTCAGACCTCTTGTCTTCCATTTATCAAACATATTTTTCACTTCAATAATGCGATTATCAAAATTTCTTTTACGGGCTTCTGCAAAGTCATAAGAAAAAGATATAACCAATATTTTAATTCCGACTTCTGGCCATAATATTCCAGGTATCTGTTCTCCATTTTTCCTGTTAGGACCAATCCATAGTCCCTCGGTCTTTGCTTTACTCAAACAGAGCCCAGAAGCTCGAGAAAATTCCTCAAATTCAATAAACAAATTCTGCAATGAGGATTTGTCTTTACAAAAACAAGTTATGTCATCCGCATACGCTGTATATTTAATTTCCCGATCATATACAGTCAAGCCCATTATATTTTTATTATTTTGAAGTCTGTTTAAAAAAACTTCCAGTCCTAAAATGAACAAAAGTGGTGCTAGGGGGTCACCTTGTCGGACTCCTCTATTAACATCAAAATAGCCTGTCGTGAATCCATTCACCAAAACACAGCTTTGTAAGCTGTTGTACAGGGTTTTGACCCATTGGACAATAGAATTTCCAAAATTAAATACTTCAAGGGACTTAAATATAAATTGATGACTTAGAGAGTCAAAAGCTTTCGTTAGATCAAGGGCGAGAATTAGACCTTCAAGATTTTCCTTTTCTGCCAAAAACATCAGATCAGATATCAATCTTATCCCTTCCCCTATATATCGTCCTTTAATGAAAGCAGTTTGTTGACTATTTATCAAACTTCCAATAACCTTTGACATTCGCCTTGCCAGGCACTTTGACAAAATTTTTGCATCAACATTGATTAGTGTTATTGGCCGCCAATTTGTAAGTAATAATTTATCTTTATTAGACTTGGGGATCAATTTTATCATCCCCTGTCTTTGTGATACAGACATAATCTGATCTTCATAAGAAGCATTAAAAGATTCCAATAAATATTTACGAACTAATGGCCAGAAAAATTCATAAAATTCAACGGTCAAGCCGTCATTGCCTGGTGTTTTGTTCTTTGCCATTTTAAGCAATTCTTCTTTAGCTTCATTTTGTGTTATCATGCCTTCACATGACATTTTTTCACCCTCTGTAAGTTGTGGAAGGTTGCTTTTTTGTATATAATCCATACAGTCAAACAGATCAATCTCATCAGTATTTCGAAAAAAATTACAAAATGAATCCTTAACAAATAATTTTATTTTATCTAAATCCTGGACCAAGTTATCATTTATTTTCAGTTCATTTATATTGCTACTATCAGCCTGACTTTTTTCCAATGATAAAAAATATTTGGTGCTTTTTTCTCCCTTTTCATACCATGTGCATCTAGAGCGTAATATAGCCCCATCTGCAAAGTGATCATATATTTGCAGTAACTCTTCCTCAATTTGTTTCCTCTTGTTTGTAATTTCATCCGTAATATCACTGATAGTGATATCATTAATTTGCTTCAATTCTTCTTCTAATTTTTGTCTCTTTTCTTCTCTCTCACATTTTTTCTTTTTGGAAAATGGAATAGTGAATTCTTTAATCTTAAATTTAAGCCAGTCCCAAAGCATTTTTTTGTTATCCTTGTTAACATACTCATCAACCCATTGAGGGAATCTAGTTGTAAGGGACTCTACATAGCTTTGATCGAAAAGCAGGCTGTTGTTAAATTTCCAGTGAGATGGACCAGTTCTCATCAAGTTAATTTTTATATTCAATGTGACATAATCATGATCTGAAAGTACACAGGGCACAATATTGTTTTCCAGTATCTCCATACCAAAATTCTCTGAAATTAACCAAAAATCTAACCTTGATTGGACATCAGTTCTTTTCCAAGTAAATTTTCTTAAAGACGGGTTTCTCACCCTCCAAATGTCTATCAGATTGTTTTCATTTTTTATCTTGTTGATAATTTCACAAGACCTTTTCCAAATTGATTTCATCTTACCCCCTTCTCTATCCAAGTGTAGGTCCTGGATTAAATTGAAATCACCTGCAATCATACATGGGTACCCATCATTGAATTCGTGCAAAGTGGAAAGTACATATTCAAAGAAATGAACTTGTTCTTTTTCATTGTTCGGTGCATAGATGTTTCCAATAATATACAGTTTCTTGTAAACTTCAACTTTAATTAACAGAAATCTGCCTGACTCATCTTTCACAGAGTCAATAACTTTTATATCAGGCGTTTTCTTTATTATAAAGCATACACCTCTGCTTGCAGTTGTTCCATGGCTGAAAATAATATTAGCTCTAGTTTGGTTTCTCCAAACCATCTCGTCTTTTTCTGAAGAATGTGTTTCTTGAAGCAATATAATATCCTTCTTTAACTTGAGTAAAAAATTAAAATATCGCTTCCTTGTTTTGAAGTCCCCAATTCCGTTCACATTATGAGTCATTAATTTCAGATCCATATTTAATAAAAAGTTCTGTCCGGATTTCCACCATGTCTAACAAACTATCAAATACAAAAAAAAATAAGTCAAAGACAAAAACAGCAAAAGGCACACGAGCTGTACCTTTATTCTCTAACACATAAACAGTCATGCTTCGCTTTCAAAATTACGTAAGAACATTCTTTTGTTTTCTTTGTCATCTTATTATTTTGTTTCATTGTTTTACTGACTCGAATCGTAGAGCGCATTTTCCAATTTTGGTTCTATTTTGGTCATTAATATGCGCTGCGTAGTCTACGTATATAGCAAGATCGTACACCATATATGTAGGTGTAACTGGGCTTTATAATTTTTTTCAGCACAAGTCATAATTGTTTTCATTCTCAATTGATTTTATATTCCACCTCCTTGCTTTTGCCATCCCTGTAGAACAGGCGAGCCGGATATTTGAAGTACACCTTCCTGTCTTTCTTCTCGTCCTTCAATCGCTTCCTGGTCTGCTGCATCTTCTTCCGCTGCTCTCGAACCTCCTTCGGGAGCATCTCCTCGATGTAGATTTGGTGCTCTTTCTTGCCGTGATGATAGGGCCTGTCTTTCAGTAGTCTCCGGGCCTTACTCAGCACGTCTTGTCTGGTGGTGTACCTGTTGAACGCCACGATGATAGGCCTTGATGTTCGGGCATTGGGCATGCCAGAACGATGAGCACGCTCAATTTGCAGCTTCTCCTTCAGCTCAAGATGTGACTCGATGAAAGTCTCAATGAATTTTTCACATTCATTCTTCTCCACCCCCTCTGGAAATCCATGAAACACAGCGGTATTTCTCATACCTCGAGCTGCCAGATCAACCAATCGTTCTTTCAATTTCGCATTTTCATTTTCTTGGACTTTAAGTTTGTCTTGTATCATGCGAATGTCATATTGGCATTCCTCCTGTTTGTCTTTAACGACTTGGATTTCTCTCTTGTTTTCTTCAATCTTATTCAGAGCAATATCTAATCGGCTTGATAGGCTACTACTCATATTGTCTACTTTGTTAATGAGAATCATGATCAACTCACGGTCTGTGGTGGTCGAGTCCATCGTGTGTCTTTCGTTCCCATTACCATTGATTCGCCGTCTTTTACCAACATGGGTTTCGCTGCTTTCCGCGCCGGGAGTTTCGGGGGTGGATCTGGGTACGTTTTCGCTCTGTAGTTCAGCGGCCAGTCGCTCGGTGTCTCCTTCAGAATTACTCAGTTTATCAGTTTTAGCTCGGGATTGATCCATATCTATTTCGTCCTTATCAGCTTGATCCAGTACTGAGAAAAAGTTTGATATCTTAAGTGGTTCAAGTCTTCTGTTATGTGACATTTTAACTTTGACAATTTTTTCGAATGTAAAAACGTGTTGTCTACTCTAGGGCGCCATCTTCCGTCCGGAAATATATTTCTTATTTTGTCATGCGGTTAGGATATATATTTCTTACCTGGAGCTCTTCTTAAGACATATATTTCCTATTTTGTCATCCGATTAGGATAGATATTTCTTACCTCGAGCTCTTCTTAGGATATATATTTCTTATTTCGTCATGCGGTTAGGATATATATATCTTACCTCGAGCTCTTCTTAGGAAATGTATTTCTTATTTTGTCATCCGATTAGGATATATATTTCTTACATCGAGCTCTTCTTAGGAAATATATTTCTTATTTTGTCATCCGATTAGGATATATATTTCTTATATCGAGCTCTTCTTAGGAAATATATTTCCCATTTTGTCATCCGATTAGGATAGATTTTTGTTACCTCGAGCTCTTCTTATGAAATATATTTCATATTTTGTCATCCGATTAGGATAGATATTTCTTACCTCGAGCTCCTCTTAGGATATATATTTCTTATTTTGTCATGCGGTTAGGATATATATTTCTTACCTCGAGCTCTTCTTAGGAAATATATTTCTTATTTTGTCATCCGATTAGGATATATATTTCTTATATCGAGCTCTTCTTAGGAAATATATTTCCCATTTTGTCATCCGATTAGGATAGATTTTTTTTACCTCGAGCTCTTCTTATGAAATATATTTCATATTTTGTCATCCGATTAGGATAGATATTTCTTACCTCGAGCTCCTCTTAGGATATATATTTCTTATTTTGTCATGCGGTTAGGATATATATTTCTTACCTCGAGCTCTTCTTAGGAAATATATTTC
>BQKZ01007531.1:0-16035 GCA_036244855.1 Temnopleurus reevesii | reverse complement strand
GGGGGGGGGGGGGCTTTCCCACAAAACTAAATAAAACATGGTCTTTCTGACCTTATCATTAGCAATATGTATATATTTTAATGGAAACTATAAAGAGCAATTCATCTCAATTTCCTTTTCACCTCAAATCTAACTTTTGAGGCAATTCCCTTTTCTAAAATACATGTAAGTTCTTTGTCACATTTTTTCCCTGATGCATAAACACAATGTTTGTGAAGGTATATCTTTCCAAAATTGAAATACTGATACACAAATTATTTCCAAACATGCATATTTCATTTCAATTCTCTATCTAGCACATTGGGTTGCCCTATTACTTTTTTTTCCAGACATCAAATTCTGACTATATATATTTTCCTAAAATTAGAACTGTTACCTACATATCATACTTTCAAAATTATGTATGTTTGTTCAATTCCCTCTCATATCAACATGCACCTAATTATGTACATTTATGTACATTATACGTTCCACTTCATCACTATCCAAATCACGATATACACTATATATACAATGTTCAATTCATATTTTGATACAAAAGGTAGTTCGCTGAAACAATACAAGATTATTACAGGAGTTCAATCATAAACCCATGCGCAAAGTCATTGATCCTATGGAAAGGAATAATCATCATAATCATCATGAAAAGGAATAATCATCATATAAGCGAAGGTGATTTCAATATCATTCTACGTTAATTACACGCAAGACTGTTCCCCAGACAAGCCGTAATATCTTGCAAGAAATAATTGCAGAAATGTTCATGTGTCCATATCACTTGTAATTTATTACTGCAAACTGTTCGAGTGTCTATATCACTTGTATTACATTAATAGTCTGTAAATGCAGGTCAGTGTCTCGGCCGTTCAACTAGGTGTTTTTTCTCAACTTCATAAAAATTATTATTTTCATAATATTCCTGCTTATCCTTTGTTCCTGAGCGTCCAACATGGTAATTCGTTATCTAAACCGGTATTTGTCTTTCTCTCTAATTCCTCTTTCGTTCGCTGTATTATCAATGACATACTGTGGTCGCTGATGTCCACCGTTCTTCGCGAATTCCTGTTTATCAAAATACTGTAGGTATTTTTTTTTTTTAATCACAAATGTCGAATGTTGTCCTTTACATCTTTGAAGGATCATATCTCTGAGGTTTGCGACTGATGCGTCCTGACTCCTTTGACCATGATGGTTGGCCAAAATTGTCTTCCTCTCCTGGTGGCATGAATTGGTCTGGTCTCTGCTGTGGGTTAGACTCATTTGACCATGATGGTTGGCCAAAATTATCTTTCCCTTGCTGTAGTGTGGATTGGTCTGCTCTCTGCTGTGGGTTAGACTCATTTGACCATGATGGTTGGCCAAAATTGTCTTTCCCTTGCTGTAGTGTGGGTTGGTCTGGTTGGTGGTCGTCTTCCCCTCGAGGTGGTATGGTTTGGTCTGCTTGGCGGAGGAGGAGATTCTCTGATTGACGAGGAGGACCACGGTCAGACGAGGTTGATGGGCGATGGCGTACTGCTGGTTG
This sequence comes from Temnopleurus reevesii, assembly GCA_036244855.1. Classification (NCBI taxonomy): domain Eukaryota; kingdom Metazoa; phylum Echinodermata; class Echinoidea; order Temnopleuroida; family Temnopleuridae; genus Temnopleurus; species Temnopleurus reevesii. Next base: position 14,513 of record BQKZ01007531.1, on the reverse strand, counting down.
ATCCGCAACCGTTGTGGTGGCCTTGCTTGGTTTCCTGTGAAAGACCATTCGATCCCTGCTGAGCGCTGACTTTCTCGCGGTAGTGAAGGGAGAGTTGCTGTTCGTATGGGTTTGGTCTGGGGTGGACTTCTTGATCGAAATCTTTTCAATCTGTTATGGTGTACAGTCTTTGTCTCCTTCTCATTATGTACGTCCGATATCTTGTAATCGAGACCATCGTGCGAGGATGAGATGATTTGAAAGGGGCCTTTCCAGTTTGGTTCCAGCTTGTTTCTTGAATTAACTGGGTCATGTAGCCATACAAGCTCTCCAATATCGTACTGGACTTCTCGTAATTTGCGGTCATAGTCTTCCTTCTGCCTCAGTTGTGCTTGTGATGCTTGTTGTTGGGCATGAGCGAAGGCTTTCTTCAATCGCCTCTGAAGATCCATAACATACATGTTCTGGAATAAATCTAAAATGGAATACGTAATGTTGTAGCATCATAAATTATTAAATCTGTGCTACTTATTAGCCTGTGATTGTGTGCTGTACCAATATATTATCTATTTCTTGCAATTTCAAACAGGTTTCAGTCTTCTTTTAATGGGGAACTAACTTTTGGAATTTGTCATGATCTGATCAAACTAAAACTTTGAGCAAAATATGACAATCCATTCAAAAGTTAGGAATTATCAAATTCACAAAGATTTGACATTCACTGCTGCTCATGGGGATCCGTGCGATTGGCAACATCGACAGTTGATGTTGTGTTATACAACTCCTCATCCACTTTGTATAGAATCTTTAAAACTGAATTAATTCAGAGTAAGGTTGCACCATGATGCTTCTAAAATTACATGCAGAACCAATAAAAAAAAAATGCTGTAGCCAACCAAAGATTTGAATTTTGTTGACTTTTCAGAAAAAAGAGAGAATAACATGTGACATTTGAATGAGAAGTTGTCCGACGTGACGTCGTAGATTCCATCGAATTTGCCGATAACACAGATCCCCATCATTGGTAGGGATTGTTATATCTCTGTGACTTTGAAAATTGATAACTTTTCAATGGGTTGTCTGATTTTGCTCAAATTTCAACAGTATGTTTATCTGATTTTTCCTCATGCATCTAATGAGAACATGATAATTCCAGGGGTTTGTTTCCCTTTAAGCTATTCACCCTTGTAAATTTTGAATTCTCATATTTATATTCAAGATGAAAATTTGGCGAATAACCTCTTTCCAAATTATACTGTATCTAAATGCTGCCCATTTACATGTAAAGGGTGTTGCTAGAATTTTGCTATCAAGTGCAAATTGGTTGGAAATGGAAATGTGCCTTTCAATCTTCATTCTGTAACTTACTGTTGAACTTTTTTTTGGGGCAACACTCCAATAGATGAAAAATAAAAACAAAAATCCAGAGAAATAACATTCTGGAATATACACATGTACCTACATATACACCACCAAGCATCATGCCATTCATTAAATGATTGATACATCTTTCCAGGAGAGAGACAGTGGAAACCTGAGTAGGTGATTTTAGGATCGTTTTAAAGGAATTAAAATTCAAAATTGTAGGAGGTTGGCATTAGCCGATATATATTCAAGAAGTAATTGCTGGATATTTTTTCAATACCTAATACACTATATTACTGCTTCTGTATTTCCTATTTTGCAACTTGTTCATTTTTTTAATATCTTTTTAAAAATTTAAAATAAGTTAAATTTAGGATTAGATTTCATCTTTATTTTCCTTTTTTTTAATTGATTGCATGCTTCCAAAAAAAAAATTGGACCTGAACTTATTAATTTTTAACTATATTTTTATTTTCCTACTGTATTTCAGCTTCGAACTGAAATGGAACTTCTGTTAAAGCTGAAGTGGTTTTGCAACGCTACCAGCGACTATCATGATGCGTGACTTTTATACGGCTTAACATGGCCCATATCGCCAACATGCTCGATTTCTTCGCCGGGACTTCAGCTTCAGGAACTGTAATTTACTACTAATAATAGATGCAATCTATGTAGCGCACGTATCCACTCTGCCGAGTGCTCAAGGCGCTTTGCATTATTATTACTCTGGCTTTAGCCCGGCCGCCATTCACAGCGCACTTGGTATTGCAAAGAATTAATATTCCTGCCAGGTACCCATTCACCTCACTTGGGTTGAGTGCAGCACAATGTTGATGAATTTCTTGCTCATGGAAATTGACGCCACGGGTAGGATTCGAATCTACGACCCTCTAGTTGAAAGGCGAGATTCACGACCACCTCCACGCTCAAACTCGACCGCTGATCATCAGCAATCAAATTTTAATCGCCACGACTCTCTGTTGTCTTGTTTTCTTCAATATTGCCCAACTAGTTAGCATGATTGAGGACCACATTATTTAGCCTTCTTGCTCGACTGCCAAGAGATTGTAAGTTTGTAACCTACTTTTGTACGGCACATTGACACATCTACATGATTTTTACTAACTCACTTTCTTCCTGGACCGCTGACAGATTTACAACTTTTCTGCATCCGTATTTATAAGTCTGCTCTTCATATAACCGTTTCACTTAGCGAACTCTCCCAGGATTTCAAAGATGCCTTATTTTGTACACGGCGGCGGCCTTCCGTCTTAGAAACAGTGCCAACCATTTCATTGTATTATTATTATATTTTATATCATGTGCAATATCTCCCGATCTTGTGTTCCAAGATTTTCAGTGCTGTTAATTTAAAGGAAATGTTGGAAAGGGAATATTTTTCGTCAGGCTTATTTATTCACTGCCTTTTTTCATACCGACCAACATATTCTCTTGACGCTACACTACAATTCCGAAAAAAAAATGTGATTTTCATAGGCGAAAGTCAAGTGAAAAAGAGGAGAAACAATTTAACTTAACATTATTGGTCAGATCCTTGAATTGTACAATTTTTACATTTAGGTGCTTTGCACTGAAATTAGTTGACATTCAAATAAATAAATGCCTATAAATTAGAGATAATTATATTGCAAGCGTATGTCAATCTTAAGATATAGATTATACATGTGTTAAAAGCAAAGCAAATTCTCCATGTTGTAAGCTCAGAATTCTAATTATTTATATGGGCCATCATGAATTAAACATTTCTGAAATGCATATTGGAGGGGGAAAAGCAATTCATGGTATCACATTTCTTAAACGCTATAAACTTACCAATAGAGGGAACAACAAATGATTCTGTGAATCGATTATGAGTTGATACCTATGTCACTGCATTTAGCTCCTAATATGTGTAGTGTTGATATCAGTGATTGAAGAATAAAGTGATAAAAAAATCAAATCTGGCAAACATGCATTGTAAACAAGTCCAGGCCTCTACAGATGTACAAGGGATAATGATTCAAGAATTTTTTTTTACCCATAAAAAATGTAGTTGCCAGGAGTTTTCATTGACAATTTTGTCCTACATTGTTTGTTTCAAATGCTTTTCCAATGATGCATTTTTAATTTAGACATAGAGTACACGTCATGTTTGTGACGAAGGACGAATTATGTATCAGCCGAACGGAGTTCGGGCGAGTTGTAAAAAGTTCCAATATGGACGAGCCAACGGAATGATCAATAAATTACAAGAGTTGAGTTGAAATAACCAACAAACAGCCAGTGGAAGACTCGTTTGTCAAGCAAGAACCTTCTAGCCCTCATAACAAAATGAGGGCTTGTCCCGGAGTCTACATCTACCAAGACAGTATCCTTTGTTTTTGACGAAATTATTGGCGATCTTGTGAGTGATTGCAATAGTTTCGTTGGGTAGAAAATGTACGGGTCGTCTCGGTGTATGAGACTGGGAGGTTTAGGCGTAGGTCAGCTCGGGTGTTCCGCTGGCGGTGTAGGGTGTGAATAGCTAGGGTTCACTGGTAAATAGGTGAAAGTTGTTCACAGGTTTTAGTGACATTTTTTCACTGGTTCTCAGGTGAAGGTATTATTCACTTGTTTAATTGGCTTGCATCAGTGGTACTGGTAGTCATGGCGACTGGCTTTCAAGTAGACAAGTTTGTGGAAACTCCCACGGTGGAGGCAGTACTTGGGTTGAAGAAAGTGGAGTTGCTGGAATTGGCGGGTCATTATCAGGTCACTGGGGNTTAGGATATATATTTCTTACCTCGAGCTCTTCTTAGGAAATATATTTCCTATTTTGTCATGCAGTTAGGATATATATTTCTTACCTCGAGCTCTTCTTAGTAAATATATTTCTTATTTTGTCATGCAGTTAGAATAAAAATTTCTTGAGCAGAGCTTGGTCAGTAAATACATTTCATATTTGTTTCATTAAGTATTGATTGTTAGGCGAAATACATTTCTGAAATATATTCTTAATTATTTGATATATTGTGATATTTTATATTGATGAACATAAATAAAAAATAAATTGAATAAGAAGAAACTGATCTTGTGTTCTTGTCCTATTTATTCTGTTAGTTGTTTTTGTAATGAGGTGAAAAGTATGATAATAAAAAGGAGGCAGAAATACAAGCTGTTTATTATTTACATGGTCTTGGCTATCTTTTTAAACCTTAACAAATCATAGTTTTTTTCTGTAGAAAATTAATCAGAATTCGTTCGTTTTGAAATGATATGTTGTTGACTTTATTTGTAGTACACATTACGTTTTTCGTATGAAAAAATAGCCTGCTAGTACCTAAGCAGGATGTGAGAATAATACAATAGCTCCAGAGTTGATCTGTACGATATACACAATAGTAGTACACAAATATTGTTATTACGATTGCGTGTATACACACACGTGGCATTCCTGCATAGATCAGTACACTTGCATGTGGCACGTTAAGGGTTAATGCAGACAAGCTTGAGTACAAGTGCGATGAAGTACAGTTCATTGGTCATCGGTTGACCAAAGAAGGTGTCCGTCCCGATCCGAACAAAATCGCAGCTATCGTCGATATGCCACAGCCGGTAGATGTGGCTGGTGTCCATCGGTTTGTGGGAATGTTCAGTACTTAGCGAAGTTCTTGCCAACTCTGTCAGAACTCAGTGAGCACTTACATCGACTAACCCACAAGGACACTCCCTGAAACTGGGGAGACGAACAGTCCCGAGCGTTCACTTCAATCAAAGGACTTGTGACAGAAGCGCCGGTTCTCCGATACTTCGATCACCAACTTCCAGTTGAAGGTCAAGGTGACGCGTCAGAGAAGGGACTAGGATTTGTGTTGACTCAGAATGGTCAACCAGTGACTTACACGAGTAGAGCGATGACCGAGGCGGAAACCCGTTATTCTCAAATTGAGAAGGAACTTCTAGCGCAAGTTTTCGGACTTGAGAGAAATCACCAGTACAGATCACAAGCCGTTGGTGAGCATTACGTGTAAATCGTTGGCCTCTACACCAACGAGACTACAACGATTACTGTTGCGGCTTCAACAGTACAATGTAGAGATCTTCTACAAACCCGGAAGAGAGATGTATCTAGATTACACCTTGTCGCGACCGCTCTTGCCTAACTCTGATTAATCGCAGACTGAGAAAGAAGTGAAAAGTATCCACATGCTAGCAGATGTCGCGGTGGCGCAGAAGACGTTGGCACTCATCAGATTGGAAACGCAGCAGGATGAAGATATGCAAGAGGTATTAAAAGGAGATGATCCTCCGAGGGTGGCCCGAAGACACGTCTCGTCTGCCACCTGGGACATCCCCATACTTCGACATTAGAGATGAACTGACGTATGAGGATAACATTATCTTCCGTGGACAACGTTGTCTGATACCGATGAAAGTCAGACCTCGCGTGAAGCAGCGTCTTCATAGCGCCGACACAAGGATACAGGCCACTCTTGCTCGGGCCGGAGAATGTGTCGTTTGGCCTAGTATGACGACCGATCTCACGGACTATCTTTCGCGATGTGATGTCTGTGCTACTTTCGCTCCGAAGCAGCGTAGTGAACCGCTTATCAACCATGACCTGCCAGATCGTCCATGGCAGAAACTCGGCATAGACCTCTTTGAGCTGAACAGTAAGAACTATGTATGTGTCGTAGACTACATTTCGGACTACTTTGAAGTTTGAAGTCCGACAACAGGACTTGATACTTCGCCAGCTCAACGTTTGTTTGGACGACGCACCCGAACGCTAGTTCCAACTACGTCGAAACCTTTGACACCTCGCACCAAAAAACGCGTAGTCGAGAAGAAAGCGAACAAACGGAAGAAGCAGAAAGACACTATGACACAGGTACGAAGGAACTCTCACCATTGCAACACGGTGATCTCGTTCACGTACAACCGGATATGAATGCTACAAGCGATGGACTGAAGCTAGAATTGTCAAACAAGTCAATCCCATATCATATCTTGTCCGGTCCGCAAATGGAAACGTCATCCGTCGGAATAGGAAACACCTAACTGCCTACGAAAGTGCGCTAATACCAGTGTGTCCAGTGACTGGTCAGATAATATCTATGCACCGACTAGCGTACTCCGTAGCGAAATACCATCTACTGCAGACGCGAAGCGAGTTGTCAATAACTTTTCGGATCATGTAGTAAATCCCAATCGCGAGCCTGATAGAGCCCAAGAGACTAATAGTCCTCCAACACCAGTACGCCGTAGTCTTAGAGCTCGCCACCAGCTCATATGAAAGACTTTGTCGTCTATCATTGAAGTGTACCTTCATATGAAAAATGACTGAAACCATATTACGCAGGTGTCTATGTATATTATGTTGCTTAGTGTATGATGAGAGTTACTTTTTAAAGTTTTATGTTGAGTTGAACATGGAAGTAAAAAATAAGGAAAAGGAAGATGAAAATATGTTTAAAAGAATTAACAACATGTCACAAATCAAGCAACAACTTGGTTTAATAAAGCAAAATGTATGATTTATTCATGAAGATATCAAGCCAAACATTTTTCAAGTCACAAGCTGTTAACAGGAAGTACACTTAATTCTTTCACAAATACAAAGTTACATAAGTCAAACTGACATGTCTCATCTCAAAATTAAATTAGAACTCAAACACACAGTTATATTCAGATAATTATTTGCTGAAAATAATTTTGGCTATCACAACTGCTTATGTGTTACATATATTATGTGAGTATTTTACGATGGTAATTTTCATTCTCTACAAATGTATTGAAAAAAAGATCATTATTGAAATTATTTTCTTTTGTATTTCATTGTTTTATGAATGTCTTATAATAATAATAATAATAATAATAATAATAATGATGGCTACTTGTATAGCGCGCATGTCCACCTTATCGGTGCTCATGGCGCTGAAAGCTTTACACTCACTATTACCAGGCTCTAGCTGGCAACCATTTACGGCGATCCGCATTACAAGGAATTTCTTCCTGCCGTCCCCATTTACCTCACCTGTGTCGAGTGCAGCACACTGTGGATAAATTTCTTGCTGAAGGAAATTGACGCCATAGGTGGGATTCGACCACTACACTACGGCGCCTCCTTATGTATTTCTATGATTGTTTACCTTTAGTTTTTGTTGTTGTTTTTTACTGATATTTGTTGCAGGCATTATTTGAGGCAAAATGATGCAAAAATGAATTAATTTGAGCCAGTAAAAGTCAAATTATTCAGGTCTTTATGATATTTTACTGAAAACACAATTTGCATTGACTTTGTACACAAAATCAAGTATTTTAGCAATTTTGGGGCCGACAATTTTTTTTTCCAAATGGGCGTGGCACAAGGACGGTATACACGGGCGTTGCGAATTTGGTCTCAAAATTTGCGTGATACTTGGAAGTTAAAAGGCATGACCCGTCGGAAAAATATTTGTGCGCGTTAGGGAGATATTTTGCGAAATGTTGAAGGGGTGGGTGGATTCCACCGTACCCCCCCCCCCCCCCGGTCTGATTAGGGTTAATGACCTTTGGTCTAGTAGGTGGAATATTGCTCAGTAGTCTGGGATCCATCGTCTAAGCATCTCATTTAAAAAAAAATCGAGAGGGTCTAGAGGCTGGCACACAGCTTTCCAGTTCAAGAGGATTGGATTGGACATTGCACCACTTCTTTCCTCTTTTTAGAATGGCATGTGTCTCACCTTGGGCTGAGTAGTATTTGCATTCCATAACATTGCCTGATGTTGCATCCATCTTCATTCGCTTTGTCTCGGTGATCTTGAACGGAAGCGGTTTCTTGACACTCTTTTCAAAGGCGGTCTTGTGGTCTTGCGCATGCCAATCAGTTCCGTGGACGTATTCAGCTAAATACTCGGATGACAGGAGAATAGTTTCGAATCTCCTGAGCTTCTTCTCCACTCGACTGAAGGCCCGATCTGCAGGCATGTAAGAGTGGCCCCTCACAGGAAATACATGCTCCATCTCCACATTGTACTCTACTGAAAGCTTTGTAAGAACACCAAAAACGGTGCTATTTTTATTCTGGCCGACGCAGGAGTCGCTGAAGAGTATCAATTTCTTTATTGCTGGATCCTGAGACAGCCTCCGTACAAGAAAATCTTGCAGCGCACTGGCCACTTGGTTAGACACCCTGCTCATTTCCTGCTCTCCCCAGGAATAGAAGTGGACATCTTCTGGATTTTGTGTTCCTGGAACATCTTTGACACCACTTGGCTTATGCTCGCTTCCCCGATTGGGGATTTGGGAAGCGCTTGATTTTGCATCAAGTCAAAGGAGATCAGAATTGTGTCATTTCCTGGCTTGGTGTTCATGATTTAGTAGAATTGCCTGGCCCGACATCTATGTACCATTAGTTCTGTTACAAGAACTTTCTTCTTGACAGCATCCACATCCGCGGAAATTGCAGTCTTCTGTCCCACACAAAATGAGCAAATGTCTGTTCTCGGATTACCGAACCCTAGATTGAAACTGTTCACAAAAATTCGCCAGTACGTAGCATAAGATGTTTTGCGCTCTGGGTTTTCCTCATTGTACATTTCAGACATCTTCAAGATACTGAGGTTGGAAGGCGGATATCGCTTGTGTGGAGTTTTATTGCGGTCATAATGCGATGCACAACATCGAAAGGACTTGATGTGACTCTTGATTTTTTCGTTTATTTCTTCTGCTCTGGCCGTCACTCGTTTACCACCTCGTCTTTCTGGATGTGGATTGCCGTTGTTTTTTCAGGAGAACTTTATGATCTTGCCCACTCTCGTCCTTCCTAGTCCAAATATGCTAAGAAAAGTGGCCGAACATACTTCAACTCTATTCCCACTCTGCGATGTTACCTGCAGTGATTAAAGAAGAATAAGATGCCAAATTATTGTATAATAACGAAAGTTTAGAATGATTTATGTAATGAGGTATTATATATTTGAAACATACCTAGGGAAACATAATTTTTTTCAACAAACATCTTCTTTCAAATTTAAAATAGTTGCATGTACATTCAATGATTTAAACATCAATATAGGAATACCCATATTTATTCTTAATCTATTTTTCTTGGAGCTGACGCAATGATTTATTCCTTAAAATAATACAGTAAATTCAGCTTCTTTTAGTAAAGTAATCACCTCACTCAAAGCACTTTTTCTGGGAAAAAAATTACAAAACCGGTATTATTCACGTTTTGTTAGTGGAATATCTTTTACGTATAAGTATCACAATATTTTGTGGCCCCGAGAGATTTAATTGAGGAAGATTTCCATTTATGTAAAATTGAATTTGTCATGCTAAAATTCTGAGGCAATCAACATCTTCCAAGTACCAGAGAAGAATATTGGGCATTTATATCTCAATTCCAATATTTATCAGACTTTCTGGGGTGGCCTATAAATTGGGAGGGTGGGGGGGGGGGGCTGCTGTACACCTCAATAATCACACATACATGGATAGAGTTTTTTTTTTTTAATTCATACACTTACGTAGAAGGTGGAAGCATAGTTGCCTTACAAAAGCTGTGAGATAGGAGATGGCAAACAATACTAGGGCGTTTACCTTTAAAAAAAAGATAAATAAAATCATTATAATATCTAAGCATTAGGGAGTTTTCTTTACGATATTTCAATTAGCAATCATACATCACTCTGCCCCCTTCTTATTTCAACTCATTCATAAAAATTCACACTGATGGAATCAAATGTCATTTCTAAATTTAAGAAAGACTGGAGCACATCCAATCACTGGGAAATAGACCGGTTGGGTAACCAGAAGGGAGATTTTATACCAACAATGCAATTATGAAATATTTGTAATTTACACTGTTGTTGTTGTTATTTTTTTCTGATATTACTTTTTTCTAGAAATCAAGGGGCCATCAAGGAAATTTTCATTTTGTTTGATGTTCAGACACCCCTCCCTTCCCTCCTACATACGTGATCAAGTGTACTCATTAATTCAAGGTTTTATGTTATTTAGTGAAAAACCACGTACCCTTGCAGGATAAAACCCACACCAACCCTTTGACTCTAGCGCGCATTAACCCGCGCATTGATTGTTGTATACGCTTAAACATAAACACTATTGATCCAAAATAAGCAAGACAGGTGACCGGTTACACTCTCGCAATGGAGCTTGACAATCGTTAATCGCCACACAAAATGAAACATCCGTGCACACTAACCCAAATGGCATGTTAGAATCAAAAGTCCTGAATGTTGGCTTCATGATTACATTAGAATTAGCTAAAAGGGTGAGCTTTTGTGGCAAACAAAGGTTTAAACAAATGTTTAACATTACTTATTCAATAAGTTATTGAGGGGCTGCGTCGGCAATAATGTGTCTCAGTCCAAGAGTCAACATGGTCAAGTGATCTGAGATTGAGTGCACGAGTGACAGTTGGCAGTCCCATAAGTGCTGATTCTAAATTACCTCTAAGATAATTTCAATATTCTAAAACATCTCTGAGTATGAATTCATTATTTTGCACTAAAAGAGATAACTTCACCCATTTGATCATTCAACCACAACTTATTTTGTGCAAACATCATAAAAATACAACACAGAATAGCACACATGGGACTTTACTCACACAAAAAGCCAACTCACCTTCACCACTGTTTATTCGCTGTTTTGCTTTTGTTTTCTTCCACTCTGCTTCATTTTTATTTCTTTTCCTTGGGTTATTTGTGATATCTGCAAGTTCAAACATTTCATCCATGCTGAAATCCTTCAGAAATAGCAAGCAAATCAATCTAAAGCTCCGAAAAAACACAACACAACACAACACAACACAACCCAGCATGAATAGAGCTGACCTATGTAATGCTGTGCTCATTGTGTACTGTTCTCTGATTGGCCAATGTTACACATGCTGACATGCTCTTGGCCAATCATACTAAACAATAGATTTGGAGGATTTAACTCCTTTTGGTTGAAATCAAAATTGGATTTAACACGTTTTGGTTGAAAGGGTGAATTTCACACCCATTTTTAATAAATTTCTGGAAATAATTACGAATCCAAAATAAGTGCTTTAGATGCACATGACAGCTCTCTATTAATATCACTAAAAAAGTAAAAATCGATGAAAACTGGATTTACCACGTTTTGGTTGCAAGCTCTTCAAATATTGATTCATTTCAAAATTGTTCTACCCTGCCTCCCCCACCTAACAGGTGAAAATTTGATATTCAAGGGGCTCTAACAGCCCCCTCCCCCCTTGCGAACGCGAGCGAGCCAATGATATGCGTTAATGTGATCACGTGTCTGAACTGTTAATTCAAAATTTAACGCGAAGTGCCCTGCCGGAATCCAGAGAACGAACAACTTTAAGATGCTGAAAACTGGTGTTCGGGATGACATTATTGGAAAATTAACAGGTATGCTTGAAAGTATATATATATTCAGGAATATTTTATGTCCGTTATTATTATTTGTATGTGTTTTAATATTTCCTACTCTCGATCTTCTTCTCTGTTGATCTGAGTGACTCGTTTGAGACTCGCATATTCTGATAGCAACCAGCGTACGTTGGCCGTTGTACGCCGGTGGCTTCGGCCGGGCGAGCAAGCTAAGCCGGGTCTGGTCTGGCTAGGGACGTCGACCGTGTGCACATCGTGAGATAACTGATCAACTCTCTTCAAAAATATAAGTGTTCATGTTGTGTATTATATTGTCATAAAGTCACTTGCCTGTTGGCGTTGAACAAGTGATGAACGTTTTGTAGAGCCCTGTGTGCCCCCCCCCCCCTGGCCCCTAGGCCCTACTAGGCTATCCCATGAACTTGAAGTGGAAAATGAACCAAAGACCTTCATGTTCCCCTTTATTCAGTTTCAATTTATGCCTGTGAGTAATTAATGCTTTCACCATTTTTGTCGGCTTTAGTTTTGGGAATGTTGTAATTCTCCCCATGGACTTATAAAAATAGGCGAAACCAAGTGATATTTGATGGATACCACCAGTATTGAACCTCTGGAGCCGGGAAGCAGGAAGCATACTTCCGGCCCGGTACATGTGATAACTGATATATGCACAGGGAGGTGTTTCACCAAGTTGTTCTTAAAGTTACGCACGACTTTACGTTTGACTGGTATCAATTCTTGCGCTGAATGCGCGTCCTATTGTATGACTGTCCTTATCGCGGGTTGACTCCAACACAGAACATGTTACCCCGATCGTTGACTTGGGCTTAACTGCCTAACTTGGGCAGGGCCTAGTTTATTCTGTCATTCTCTACTTACATTTTTGCACACTGCACATAACATCAATCGAACATAACTAATCATTGAAAGTGACCTAGAGACATCTATTGGTATAGATTCAAAGGACGATCTTCACAACAAAAGAATTGGTTAAGTAAGGAAATGTTTGGAATAAAGGATACAAGAATGTGACAAAGGAGGGAGGTCTAGGGAAGTAACAAAAGAAGTCAGAAGGTTAAGGATGGCTATTATATGCCAGACAACAGAACTAAGAATGGAGATAAGGTTACGGAAGGCGAACTCTCGCTTCAAAAGGCTAACTTATTGGGCCTCATTAAAATGCACAAGTAAAACATCATTGAACTCAAAACCCTATAAATATCTGGAAAGGGTCCATGAACTTGTCATCAGTAAGATATATTATACAATTCATAAATTATTCCCTACATAATATTCTTTCCTCCAAATAAAATGTCCTCATTTTAGAATCTTGTAACTTTTTTTTTCAACCAATATATTGAGGTACTGACAATAATATTAAAGTAAACACATACAACTGTATTTTCTTCCATAGTAAGCTTGTTTCGTTTTGTTTTTTTTTCTTCTTTTTTTTTTAACCTAAAAATGTGGGGGGGGGGGGCTTTCCCACAAAACTAAATAAAACATGGTCTTTCTGACCTTATCATTAGCAATATGTATATATTTTAATGGAAACTATAAAGAGCAATTCATCTCAATTTCCTTTTCACCTCAAATCTAACTTTTGAGGCAATTCCCTTTTCTAAAATACATGTAAGTTCTTTGTCACATTTTTTCCCTGATGCATAAACACAATGTTTGTGAAGGTATATCTTTCCAAAATTGAAATATTGATACAAAAATTATTTCCAAACATGCATATTTCATTTCAATTCTCTATCTAGCACATTGGGTTGCCCTATTACTTTTTTTTCCAGACATCAAATTCTGACTATATATATTTTCCTAAAATTAGAACTGTTACCTACATATCATACTTTCAAAATTATGTATGTTTGTTCAATTCCCTCTCATATCAACATGCACCTAATTATGTACATTTATGTACATTATACGTTCCACTTCATCACTATCCAAATCACGATATACACTATATATACAATGTTCAATTCATATTTTGATACAAAAGGTAGTTCGCTGAAACAATACAAGATTATTACAGGAGTTCAATCATAAACCCATGCGCAAAGTCATTGATCCTATGGAAAGGAATAATCATCATAATCATCATGAAAAGGAATAATCATCATATAAGCGAAGGTGATTTCAATATCATTCTACGTTAATTACACGCAAGACTGTTCCCCAGACAAGCCGTAATATCTTGCAAGAAATAATTGCAGAAATGTTCATGTGTCCATATCACTTGTAATTTATTACTGCAAACTGTTCGAGTGTCTATATCACTTGTATTACATTAATAGTCTGTAAATGCAGGTCAGTGTCTCGGCCGTTCAACTAGGTGTTTTTTCTCAACTTCATAAAAATTATTATTTTCATAATATTCCTGCTTATCCTTTGTTCCTGAGCGTCCAACATGGTAATTCGTTATCTAAACCGGTATTTGTCTTTCTCTCTAATTCCTCTTTCGTTCGCTGTATTATCAATGACATACTGTGGTCGCTGATGTCCACCGTTCTTCGCGAATTCCTGTTTATCAAAATACTGTAGGTATTTTTTTTTTTTAATCACAAATGTCGAATGTTGTCCTTTACATCTTTGAAGGATCATATCTCTGAGGTTTGCGACTGATGCGTCCTGACTCCTTTGACCATGATGGTTGGCCAAAATTGTCTTCCTCTCCTGGTGGCATGAATTGGTCTGGTCTCTGCTGTGGGTTAGACTCATTTGACCATGATGGTTGGCCAAAATTATCTTTCCCTTGCTGTAGTGTGGATTGGTCTGCTCTCTGCTGTGGGT